>JBBELK010001491.1:0-144977 GCA_037783545.1 Henricia sp. BOLD:AAB3569 | reverse complement strand
GACCCCAAAAAGTAATCGACGAGTTTACAGGGGAAAAGTTCTGAAAGTAAAGATTGAATTAATAGCAACTACCCAATGAAATGTTTCCGCTCAAAATTATATAATTTACCAGAAAATAATCCGTAAAGATGAAATTATTTAGATCGTTTGCAAACGATTTACTTATTTTCGGTTCGCATCTACGCGGTCCAAAATGCATGGGCGCTGTGTACTGCGTGTGCGTGTTCCAACGCGATGCATTTTTATGGATCGCGCGCACACGCAGTATATGATGTGCGCCACAGAGTGCATGACGCAAGCCACATATAGTATACCCGATCCACTGAGAACGAATATTTGAAACACCTCGCCAAAACCAGGAAGACGCATATGGATTTTCATGGTTTTTTTAAACGTGGTACATTTGACAAAGTTGAAATTTCTTCGGATGAGTTTGTTGATGTCTTTCTTTCGATTTATAGGGGTTTTATTCGCAGAATCGCTCAAAAACAGATCATCTACAGGGCCTTTAAGGTGAAAGTAACAAATAGTAAATATGACCCACCTATGCCGAATTTACTTGTTCGCAGGCACTTCTTCTCAAATTTTCGACAAGAGCATGCACATGCAAGATGACAACAAACCTTATTTCGCCAGTTAACTTTTCCCAAGGAAGTATGGATATATTTCAAAAGAGGGCGCGTGACTTAATTGTTGTCCGCGCGTTGCATGGATTTTGTAGGAGGGGTGCATCACGTAACCGTACAAGAATTTAAAAAAAACTGAAAAAGAGGATTTGGCCTACGTTAAACGCTAGAGAAATGAAGTGATCAGTCATCATATGTATGAAAACAAATGCTGTCAAATTATCAGCGGTAGCACTGTAGGGAAATGAGAATGCTGATCAACGTACATAAGGCTATTCCCCCAAAACAAAATATTGGATCCGTCCGAGTTCTTTTGTGACGCCATCGCCTGAACTCACGCGTCGTGCATGCAGCAACAAAACAAAACATTTATTGTTGTAGAATAAAAATTGCCACAGAAATGAATAAATAAATAAATAAACTGGGCCCAAATAACACCTTTTTCCATTTGGGCTGCAAATTCGTTCAAGCAAGCGGTATTTTACAGTGAATTTTACAGTAGGCATAGGCCTAATCCTCAAAGCCGTTTTTCACAGACTTGCTGATGTCTGTAAAAGTAAAGTAAATGCTTTAAAAATTCGTTCGGAGAAAAAAAAAAAAAAAAAATCGAATTTGCTGAGAACCACGTACGGACAATGTAACTTTAACCAACATTTTCGTTCACGAATTTAGTAGAAAAACCTATAGGACCTATGACTAAAAATGTTGGTTTTGTCCAAGGTTGATTTTGTCCTGCTGTGCCAGCGATGGACCCTGGTGAAGTTGTGAAGAAGGTATCGAGGAAAACGCAAGGAGTACATCGTGCCCAACATGGTGAATTGCTTGGTTTTACTGCATACCGTGTGTGTAATGCCTCAGGATGTCAATGTGCAGGTGCTGCAGTAGTCTTGGCCCAAGACTACTCTAGTCGATATTGGTTTGTGTACGCGTTGGCCATATAGTGCGCCCTCTTGCAGCACTAACGGACCAGTCTTTGCTCACTAGAGTAGTCTTGGGAATTTCTCCCCGAAGTTTTAACTTTTTCTTTGTTTTTGCCTAGGCTTTCCTAGGGAACCAATCAGCGAGTGACCCAAATACAGCAGAGCGTGGGAATGCAGCGAGCGAGCGACCCAAATACAGCGCGTCGACCGCAGAGCGTGACCCAAATACACCGCGTGCACCGCTTCGAATGGTTTGAAAAATATAAGGCGGCTTACAAGAATCATCGAACATGACCGTTTTATCGTTGCTAATATTTTCGGTGGCATAAGTTTCTTGGCAAATGTTTGCGAATATATTTACAAACATGTTTGCAAAGGCGTATGACATCGCAAAATACATTTGTTTATGAAGATAATTGCGACATTGCAAATATTTGCAAAGATATCTGTGGTATGCCATGTCCCTTGTGTGCCATCATAAAACCCTCTGCAGCTATTTACATAAAACGGTACCGCCCCCAATGCTAAACTTCCGGGAGAAATTCCCAAGACTACTCTAGTGAGCAAAAGCCCGCCGCACACCTTTGCGATTTACCGGCCCATCGGACACCGGACCATCGGATCCGGAAAAATCAAACAAGTTTGATTTGCTCCGGTCTATGGTGTACGGTCAGACCGGCCCGAATTGTTTCAGCGCACACCTTTCCGGTATGTGGTCCAATGATCCGATTATCCGGTAAATCGCAAAGGTGTGCGGCGGGCTAAAGGGCTGGCCAGTTAGTGCTGCAAGAGGGCCCACTACTGGGAATGGCCAACGCGTACACAAACCAATATCGACTAGAGTAGTCTTGGGCCGAGACTAGTGTTGCAGTGCATTTGGGTCAATTGTGCTGAGGGTGAAATATTATGTTAGCTGCGTCTTCTTAAAGGTAGCTGCTGCCTCCACATGTTGTATGTTTTCCTGAATTAAGACCGTCTGTTCATTTGGCAGATGAATGGGTAGTTTTTGTACAGCAGGGTACTTGTGGCTTAGATGAAAACCATTGCTGAAATGTACCGAGCGTCAATAAACTTCTGTATTTCATCTGGTGTTATTTAGTCTTTGATTGTTTCAACCATTACACGGCCAGCGCCCTTATTTATGTACTTGTACAAGTATTTGACTCCACCGACAGATGCTACAATTTCGACATTGATGTGTGCTCTGTACTTCAGAAGTACATGTAGTACTGGGTTGTAAGGAACAACCCATCTGTTGTCGACGGAGATATTCTCTTGGATGCTGTTGACCCAAATGTCTGCAGTGTGTCCACCTTAAAGTGTAGATCTCCTTCTGTAGATTGGGTAAGTATGGTCGGAATGAATGGTATGTTGGTGTAGCTTCTTTAGAAAGCCTTTGTCGCAGACGTTATTTGTAACACATGGACTGCGTTGGTTGACGCCTGCACAGGGTCCATCATGAACTTTGTGAAGAGGTCATACAACATGGGATTGTCGTAATCGCCTGGGTTTTTGGGGACATCTTGTTCCTGAAGAGTAAACATCGGGTGGATGTGAGGAAGACCCCGTTTCTGGATATCAACCAAACCAACCATAGCTTTAACCTTGCCTAAGATATCTTTTTGGTGATATCGTGAAGGAGTTCTTTGACTTTCATGTTGAAAACTCTGTTGACTATGTCAGGCCTATCTGTTGTTTCTTCTCCAGGATACAGACTGTTTGTTATTTCTGGCCACTTGGAGTGTGCAGTGAAGGTCACAAACAAAATGAGGTCGACCATAATGTATAACAATGGCCATAGCATCTTGGAAGCTTTCTTGGTACCATCTTGGACTGCCATAATGCGTGGCTGGCAAGATCAGTCTTTGGCCAAGATTTGTAAGTTACTGTCGTCATTCAAGTGGATGGCATCCATGAGGCCGTTGTATTTTTCTGCCCGGATCTTGTTTTGATTGAGTTTGTACCAGCTAAGTTTCATTCTTTCGGCTTTGTACCACATCGAACAGAGATATTCCTGAAAAAGTCTGCCAGATCGTCCGTGTCTGACTTGGACTCTGTGACTGTAACATAGTTGGCGAGATTTTGGCACATTCACTTCCATCCTGCATTGACCGATGTAGGTCTACATGCCAGCCATCCTGACCGTATGAAAAAAAAGGATGAAATGAAGTGGATCAAATGTTCTGTTGAGGTCATTGATTCGACGTACACCACCATCGTTCAAGTGTTTGACAACGTCGGCAGGTTTACTGGAATCGTTCAATGGTAGTAGAAAACCTTCGTTCACCTCAGGTAAGTTGTATCTTCTGTTGTGTTCAGCAGTTGGTTTTTTGTCCTTTCTTAAGCAAATTTGGTGTCATGTAACATCATCTGTAGGGCATACATGGTGTGTTCTGAGAAGTTATGACCATGTTCTTGTTGTAGGTAAATTCTCCGTTGACCTTCCTCGTGATAATTTCCAACGTGGATGTAGATTTGAGCAAATTTTCTCCCTTCACCCTGCTGTGAAAAGAGAGTGCCTATTGAGTGCTAGATTTTGCCTTGAATCTTTACATTTGGAGAGAAACCTGGCATGATGATCTCTTCGTCAAATCCTATGCTTCATAGAGACAGAGCGTTGTTGTAACTTATGATGTTTTTCTTGAAGTGTTTATCCTTGACTAGAAAGGTCCTGCAGAACTTGTGGTGGATCTTGAAGAGGCGGTATAGTGGTTTTATAGTGGTTTTATAGTGGTTTTATTGTGATTACAGGAGCATAGTTATGCGGTTGTTCCTTTTTCCAATCATGTTATCTGTCTTTAACCCTTGTTTTTAAAAACATTCCTGGGAAAATCCTGCAAAGTTTAAAACGCAAATTCCTGGGGACCACTTGTACTGTAACTAATCGCTTTTTTCAAAAACATCAAAGTGAAAAAAAATGAAGTGGGCCTACAGGCTCATTTTAGGGGAAAATAAATCAGTGTGCTATACTGTCTTGTCTAGGATGCGGCCATTTGGTCTGAGAAAAAAAAATCACAGCTATGTTAGGGTGCTTTTCGCCTTTTCGTCACAGTGTGCGCGGAATCATGGATTACGAATTCACAAGCCGTGCCGGGAACGCATCTCAAACGCGTCAAACCACAGTTTTCTGTGGATTAAGATATTATTTTTCCAATGAAGCGAGCAAAACAATGTTTAGTAAAATATCGTGGCGTACATACAAGGGACATCGCAAATCGCAAATATCTTTGCAAATAAATTGCAATGTCGCACATTTTTTCGCAAATATGGTGGTGAAAAATGATGAAACGATAACGGCGTGGGATTTTCTCGTGACAGTTCAGTCCAGGTGACTCTCGTTTAGGGGCCATCCAAAAATACAGACGAAATGCCGACTTTTTAGACCACCGCCCCCGTACGCAGACCCTCCGCCCCCCGGCACCCCACCTCCCCCATGCCTACGTACTTTATAGGTGGCCCCTTAGTTGTAGTAGACTAGTGTGACCTTGTCTAAAACATGTTTGCAGTCTGTTTTTCCTGTTACTCAGAAATATCTCCCCCCCCCCCACCCCCCTCCCCCTTCGAACTTCATGTACATCTTGCTTTGTACGAACTCACAAATACTTTCACCTTGTCTTTTGTTCTCCAGGTTTCCAATCCGCATTCTATTAAGGCAAGCACACAGACTAACTTAGTTCAACACACCAGATTTTCTCCCCCCTCATCGCAGAATTTTAATTAATCACCATGATGTTGTACTACCGATACATTGATACAAAAAATATGAACAAGAACTATTAAAAATGATATAATTGCATTATAAGCAATGAATTTGGGTTCTGAATGAATCATTCCAGTGTGTAATTTTGTACATACTTCAAAATACATTTCTTCGCTTTCTATTAAACTATAAAACTGGCTTTTTACAGATTTTTTACAGAATTCAGATATACTTGATTGCTGAAAGTTACAAATTTCAATTAGGAGTTTCATGATCGATAAAGCACCGTTGATGCAAATATTTTATCAAATGAATAAAGGATAATATTCTTTCATTTTCCATGATTATTCTAGTATCAACACAGTTTTTAAAACATTGTTAAACATCTTGTGAATTTACAAAGTTTTCTTTCTTTAACCAGACTTTGATCATCCGAATTGTAGAAGAGTTAGTGTAAGGTACAATGATATTTGCTAGTGTGCCCTGATGAGTGTTCAATACCAGTGATCTGCTAGCCAATATTACGAAATCACCTCTAGGGGTTAAAAAAAACCAGTCTTGACAGACCTTGTTGCAGGTGCGTCATTTTTATAAAGAACAATGACTAGCCAGTAGGTTGCCAAGAAAACTTAAACTTGTCATCAAAATTAATCAAAAAAATATATATATTTCCTGCCATTATAGACCTCAAAGACCTATTTTTATCATTTCCAGAGACCCAAAATTGTACTTAATGAAGCTCAAATTTGTGCAGCCTACATGACACAGGAATACATTTTTCATCTGCAAATGGGCTTTAAAGATAGAGTACATGATTGGTAAACTGTTAAAAACGGCGTTATTTCCACACGTAAATAAAAGCCTTTTTCGAGAAAATTGCCTTGTAGAAATGTTAGCCCCAGAGATGCAGTAATACTTCAGAAAACCTACAAAAATCCAGGTAAAAACGTTGTCTGCAGACAACTTATTTAAAAAATAAAACCACCTTCAGTTGGCAATTGGTACCATTTTACATGGAAACAAATCATGTGGTGTTTGCAACCAACACTTTATTCGGTTTTCTCTTGTCAACTAACATTTGATGTATTGGGATTTAAACAAAAGATAAATCAAAACAAAAGCCTGCAGGGTGTTTGTAAAAAAATGTTTGTTTGAATACAGTTCTGTGAGACTAAAAACTCAATTGATGGCACTTGTGCCCCGGCACCTGTCTGGTGATAAAAGAAAAAGTAAAATGCATTTGCCGAGTACACTCTCTTTACCTATATAGACCACTCTCACAGACAGCCATCTTTGTAGGAAAAATACAACTGCGTATAGTGTAATCCGAGCAACATTGAGTGAGCCCGCCCTCTTGTGATTATTCCATTGTTACTGAGGTGTATTTCCATTGTGACGTCATGTAAATACCTTGGAGATACACCGCAGTTTTCCTTCGTCGGATTAGTCTATATTAATAAACGCCATCAGGTATACGTGTACGCACATCACGGAAAATATTCCAAACAAGAATGTGTGTTGCTCAATATTTGTTCGAAATATGGCACAGCCGATACACGTCACAAAAACATTACGCTCAATACCCTCATGCACGTGGCAATCTGTAGGCAGTGACGTAATTTGAGAGAGGTTCATAGATAAGAATTAGTATTTTGTCTACTTCGCCAGGAAGCTTAAAATCACCTGAAAATAATCTGGAAGTACAAGACATTCTCTCTGCAAGTACATGTATAGCACAAACTCTCCAGTCGGTGTAAATATTTGCTTTTAGTGTTTTGTTGTTTTGTTTTGGAAACCAGTAGGTTTTTTTTCTGACGGAAATTTCAATGAGTGTTGATAATTTTCCTAGTCTCTGTAATTTGACCATAGCCAGTATAGTTAATTTGCCCTTTTTTAATTTTATATTTTCGTTTTCTTTTTTTCTTTTTATAGTTTTTCTTTTTATTAAATTTTTTTTTTTTTAAACACAACATATATTTACATATTTACAACTGCACGAATGGAGTATGGTGAAATATTCACCATATTTGATTTGCAGCATTCCATTTTTTGTTTTTTTGTTTTTAACATTTTGTTTGCTTTTTATGCTTTGCAGTTGAAATTGTTTTCTTTGGTCAATTTTGTGTATATCATGATCCGAAGTTAATCCAGTAGGTTCACGGCAGAACCTACATGTCATTAGCCTTTTGCGTGTAACCATTGCACTATATATTCTTCACTTTCATAGTGCAGTTTAGGAAGTTTGCATATTAGGTTGCTACACGGTGCACGCCATTGCCTAGCAACCAACAGTCAGGTTGTTTTATGTCATTTTGTGTACTTTTTAATTCACACCGGTCACGTGCACCCATTACATAGCAACAAATATCTAGTATGGTCATCTATTGGGTACAGATAAAATGAAGAGATTCCGTACGTTATATGCTATTGATGTGAAACACGCAAAAGGCTAATTGAACTTGATGACTGTGATTTATATGGCAGTATGCGTATTAGAAATCTGTGTGATACAGATTAGAGAATGATGGAGTAGGGCTTTGGTTTTGTCTCTTCCTTGAAGGACAACCGCTTGAGAAACGTTATGATGGCAGCCTTGATGGTATCATAGATGATAGCCTGGATGAGAACAGCAGTGACAGCAGTGGCGGCCCACTCCCAGAAGGCACTCCAACAGAAGCCATGGAGGGAGTATATGGACCACCACACCGCAAGCATGCAGGACGCAATCAGAAGGACGTTGCAGATTAAAAGAATGAACATTGCGACTGGAGTAAGTTGTTTCTTCGAGGCATTCTGAACTGACTGGATGCTGCTCCAACTGGTAGATGAAGAGACAGAATTGTACTCGAACCTGTCGCTCGATCTTTGGAAGACGGCGCCTTGGAGATTGTGAACGGACTTTTCTTCAGTATCGCAGTTGTTATTTCCATTACTAGGAAGCCAGCTTGAGGCGGTGTGCTTGGTTTTGGCTCCACTTGATCCTGGTTGAATGTGATGGTTAGCAGCAGCTTCCTGTGGAACAGACAGCACACTGGTGTTTTCATCCGGGGTTTTCATGAAAGAATCATTTTCAGTCACTTCCAACTTGTAGTCATCGCCAATATCAAGTCTGGGTTTGGACAGCAATCCCGCAAACCAATTTCTAATCCCGAAGAAGACCGATCTGAGGCTAGTGCTTGTCTGTATGGTCACACTCGGCAGTTCAAAATCCATGGGAATATTGATGATGTAGTCAGCGCGTGTTTCCACTGCAGCACAGGCGGCTGTGGATTTTTCATCGGGATTTGTCTTAACTGGTGGAATATCATCGAGAAATGATATTATATTCATCTCGTTAATGTCAGACACATCCTGGGGTGCTTTGGAATCATCGTAAGGCAAGATGACAATTATAGCCTTTCCCATGTCGGAAAACTTGTTGATGTAATTCTTGGTGCGTTTCACTTTAGCTGTCTTGATATTCTCCTCTGTGAGAACAGCAAAGTAGGATACGAATTCTTCTGAAGGGTCACGGTTTTGGAACTTGTACTGCTCACTGTGTGCAGTACAGTGGCTATCACCTGCTGCCTGCTTCTGAATAGTGATCTTTTGTTTGTTGTAGTAGGGCTGAATGGTTGCAGGCGCAGTGCAAGAGGTGGATTCGGGTCGGCTCTGTAATGGCTCATGGAAAATTGTCTTGATTAGAGACGTCTGCTTGGTGTCAGATTGGGTTAAACAGTCCTCAATTGCCGGAAAGGTCTTGTCATCATGGTCGTCATCGGGTCTTCCTTTCTCAATCGACTCATTGGAAAAGAGTGATGAACTGCTCCTGGCAGCAGAAGCACTTGAAGTTGACCTTGGTTGATAAGATGTTACCGTGTCAGTTATGAAGGAACTGCTCTTGAAGTCAATTGATGTAGACGACCAAGGAATCCAGGTTACGTCGCTTGTCTGAGAGCTGTTCCCGGAGCTAACTACGTTGCAATTGGAACTAACAGCAAGCTTGATGTCATTCTTGGAATTGTTGGTATTGTCACGAGTAGGGTTGATTGTTACGTCGGGGGATAGAGACGCATCAGGCTTGGTGTCAAATGTAGATTTGGTAAACTGTTTGCTGTTTAACTTTTCAGCATAAAGTTTGTAGATTTCGCAGCCATTGACCACGGTCCATTGAGAGCGGCAAGTCAAACCTGCAGCACGAATTTTGGTAGTGGGACTTTCAGCGTTCTTTGTCTTCACATCAACAGCATTATTCATCTTAGCTGATGTGTTACTTAAAATGTCACATGGCTTCAAGTCGCCTTTACCATACAATGCCGGTTGATTGAAGTGCATCTGGGTGTTATCACGCACTTGTTTGGAACTCTGGGTTTGCATAATATCTGGAGCACTGCTCGTTTCGTGGGGAATACTCTCAACACTAATAGAGTTTCCTCCGTAGAAATATCCATCTACAGACTGCACACAAGTCGGTCGGACGCAATTCGAAAACATGTATTCATGCTGCTGTTGCACAGGTACGCAAGGTGGATATAGCGACCATACAGTTGGTGTGGCTCGGAAGATCATCTCAACAATGCCAATGAATGCGAAGACTACGACACCAACTACGGCTGCTCTAATTACCACACATAAGGTCAGACTATAATTAGGCCAGCTTAGCACGACAGACTTCTCCATCACTGCAAACTTGGATAACGCATCGGCAGCAACCATGGTGTAACTAATACACGTAAACAAGAGGGTGATATGCCGTACTCCAGTGAAGTTTCCCTGGTATTGAGGCATGAAGGTCGAGGTCCACAGGGATGCATTAGTGAAGTAGTAGGCGACATAGCTGGTTTTGGTTTTGGGCGAAGTGGTTGAATATAACAGCGGCAGGGTGGTGATAATCCCTTGATCTGTCGATGAGATGCCACCACTGCTTGGACCAATGACGGTGAAGTAATGGTCTTGTGTCTTTGTGTCTTTGGCATGGATACGTCTGATCTCACTGAAAATAGAAGAAGACAAAATAAACATAGTTTATATCCATCTCATATAGTTTTTATCCATCTCAATGTTCAGAGTATATTTAATTGACTTCGGGTAAAGTACATGCTATACTTAAAGACGGATTACTTTGACGGATTTTAAAAACAGTTAAAATAATGTTGATTAACTGCCTTGTACACATTTCAGTAACATAGATGCAGTAATACATGTACTTCAGAAAACCTAAAAAATCCATGCATGGTTTTTGTGTGTAAATGAATGGTGCACAAACTTTTTTTTTAAACCAGAGGGGGCAATTTCTCCCACAAAGGTACCATTTTACACGGGAATAAATTATGTTGTGCTGGTTACCATTGCCATCAAAACTTTTAATTTTGGGTCACTGCAAATTATGTATTGGGGCTTTAAAGGCCAATGTATCATTTGCAAGATAACACTTTTTACATATTCCGGGCATAGGATATCTAAAGAATATTGGTAAACTATAAATCTGCAGAAATTTCAGCTATACAAAGACGCATCAATGCTTCAGAAAACCTTTAAATATCATGTGGTGTTTGTTGCCATTGCTGTCAACATTTTAAGTAAATTTCTTCTGCTCAACTCGAAAAGTGAACATTTTGTTTATTGCAAATGATATAATGGGCCATTAGTTGTTTAATACAACTATTTGTCTTTTGCAAAATGTAATTTTCTTATAAATGCTTACATATCACATGCCCTTTTGAAGAGTCCTCTCAGACAGGCCCTGGTGTTGGAAGTTGGCAATGCCCTGGGGTGGAGCCTGTCGCTTATTGTTGGGTATTTCGACTCCACAGCTACCAGCTTACCGATGGCGCGAGGGGTCGTCATCGTCTTCTGTTCCGATTTCTTTCCAAGAACCAGATCAAAAGACACCCTGGAGGACGGACCAAAAACAAAATACATGTACCATAATCAAACAAACATATTAAAGGGGCTATGTCACGGTTTGCGCATGCGTAGCAAAACTTGAAAAAGAGTGGCTAACTTTTTCAAGTTTTGTCGCCAGGTTTCGCATATCCTATTTAATCTTTGCCATCCCTTATAATTATTTAGTAATTTTGGCAGTTGTGTACTTGTCGACGTCCAGGATGTCCTGATGCATTACTTTTTACTTGTAATCGCACTGTTTGCCGTATTTTTAAGCCGCCAAACATCGACATCACCGTGTGTGCGGCCGTCGTTAAAAAGAGAGTTTTTTCATCCCATCGAAAAACTCGACAACACATGACAGAAACGGCATCGAATGATATGAATGACATGGTTGGATACAGCAATTTATTTAACCTTGTTTTCCATCAAAACTGACATGCTTATTTGGTCCTGACAGCAATTTTAAAGCATACCTTCTGTCCTTGGAAAAACACAGTGGCCGCCACCGCTGTACGATTTTTTTTCAAAACATTAGTCGCGCAATCGCGCGCGCGCGATGCCAAATCGATGCACACGATGCACAATGTAGCTGAATTCTGCGTATTGTAAACACTCATGAACGAACACACGTACTGCCCATGCCAAGTACACGATGTACACAACTATAGCACACGCACCAATGGCGTTGTGTAACGAAATTGCACTACATTCATCTGAGCCCGCACGTATGTCAAAATATGAAATAATTTGGCGCATGCGCAAACCGTGACATAGCCCCTTTAAACTCCTCAAAAACGTTTGGAAACTCGAGTTTGACTGACAATGCTCTCTTGTTATGAAATCATTCCTTGAATTTAGTATCACCGGAAAGCCCTGTTAAATTGCTTAATTATAACAATTAACACATCATTGTAACGAAGAATAACAGGGCTTTGCAATGTTACCAAGGAAATTATTTAGTAACAAGACAAATTGTCAGTCAAACTTGGGTTTATATCTGAACTCGCATAAATGCACGTATACGGTATCTTACCAGTTGCTGAAGCCAGTACTTCCACGGAGTCTCACCAGACGTCGGTTTTTTATTTCGGCTGATGATGTCTGCACAGCACACCAACGCAGGAATGAACCCCATTTTGTACAGCCTCCGTATTCTACGTCTATGACGTAGGTGCGTCCCTTTTTAGCTCTGATGGTTTGAGGAGCTGGAGGGCAGGAACGATTGCTCTGTTTGAAGCAAAGAAAAAGGAGGATTAATCATACATTACTATTACATACAAAGAATCTTGACTTAAATATACAGTACTGTACATGAATGGTAACTGTATCAATGGCGTTATTTGCACTCGTAATTGAAAGCCTATTTCGAGAAAATGCCTTGTTGAAGTTTCAGCCACATACATGCAGTAATACTTCAGAAAATCCATGCATTTTTTGTGTGTAAATGAAGGATAAAAGGTAGCAGACAACTTTTAAAACAAAACACAAAACCCACGTTCAGTTGGCAATTTCTCCCACAAAAGTACAATTTTACACGAAAAAAAGTGGTATTTGTTACCACTGCAATTAACACTTTAAGTCAATTTGTTTCTGGTCAACTCATAACAAATTTTGGGCAACTGCAATTTTGGGCAACTGCAATTTTGGGCAACTGCAAATGATGTATTGGGGCTTTAAAGGCCCTGTATATGATATGTTTTTGAGCGATCCTGCGAATAAAACCATTATAAATCAAAAGAAAGACATAAAACAACTCATCCGAAGAAATTTCAGCTTTGTCAAATGTACCACGTTTAAAAAACCCATGAAAATCCATATGCGTTTTCCTGGTCTTGTAATGGCGGGGTGTTTCAATTATTCGTTCTCAGTTGATCGGGTACTATGTGGCTTGCGTCATGCACTCTGTGGCGCACATCATATACTGCGTGTGCGCGCGATCCATAAAAATGCATCGCGTTGGAACACACGCCCATGCATTTTGGACCGCGTAGATGCGAACCACAAAATAAGTAAATCGTTTGCAAACGATCTAAATAACTTCATCTTTACGGATTTTTTTCTGGTAAAATTATATCATTTTGAGCGAAAACCTTTCATTGGATAGTTGCTATTAATTCAATCTTTACTTTCAGAACTTTTCCCCTGTAGACTCGTCGATTACTTTTTGGGGTCATTGCAAATGATACATGTACTGGGCCTTTAAAGGAGCGTGTCCACATAATTTTTTTCGAGCCCGTTTGTCATATTTTTCTCAATACCATTCTGAAATTTCGCGTTCTCAATCCATATCTTTTTTAAGGATATCGTAATAAAACACAGATGTTTTGTAAACTAATTTATTTGTTTCATAAAGCAGTGCAGAAATTACACAATTTTTGCTTTCACATCCAAATTGGAGATTGCAAATTTCATGTTTTCTTACCAATGGATAGTATTTTGGGAAGGTATTTTATATGATTTTTAGGTTAAAATTAAACCTTTTTGTAGAAGAATCTAAACACACTCCTTTAAAAGGAGCTCTGCTTGTTCATATTTGGCTAGATAATGGAATTTGCTTTAACCTAAAAATCATATAAAATACCTCCCCAAAATACCATGAATACTAGCCATTGGTAAGAAAACATGAAATTTGCAATCTCCAATTTGGTGTGGAAGCAAACATGCACTGTTTATGGAATGGATTTAAATTAGTTTACAAAAGTTCAGTACTTTTTGACAATATCCTTAAAAATATACAGATTAAGAGGCGAAGAGCACAAATTTTCAGATTGGTAATGAGAAAAATATGACAAATGATATGGTACAAAATCTAAACACCCATGGCAAAAATGGGCGCCTCAGAAATGTGATCAGATCTGGACACACTAGACACTTTAAAAGTTTAATGCTAGTAAGTTTACAGACTTGTTGACTTGTTGGCCTACCTTGCAAGCCTGTCGACTGAGATCTTTAAGAAAGGCCGCGAGCAGCAGCAGTCCAAAGCCAGCAGCTATCGGGACTGCAGTGATGAGGATGATCTCATGCCAATCAACAGTTGAAAGGCAGTCATCACTAGTCAGGGCAGAGATGGCAGGATTGCCCTGGAAGGGACCCGAGATGGTGCTCAGGGTCTGTGAACTAGGAACAAAAATCAGGAAAGAAATCATTATTTTTTACAAAAAACGTGGTTTGCACATGCCAGCTCGAACCTTTATATAGTATAGGCCTATACCCTCTAGCCTAGCCCTCCGGACATCCGGGAACTCTTATCTTGTTAACAAAAGAGAAAGAAAGAAAGAAAGCTGCATAAACCTAGGCTAGGCTAGTTTTAGTGTGAAGTGCAACACTATAACTAAAGTTGAGGGTATAAAGTTAGGAAAGAGATTTGTCTAATGTTAGCCTAGCTTATAGTCTTAAATGGGCCTACTTAACTTAGCTTAGCCTAGGCCTAACAACGTTACACAAACTTAAACATCATGAACATGTTTATCTAAAACCTACCTCACAGCCGAGTCGACTGAAGTCCACAAAATTATCGCAAAAATCAGGAAAAATCGCATTCGAATCGATGAAAATTCTCCTGAAAAAAGGGCGTCCACACTGTTTACACAGCATACACGCAGTTAGACTGGTTCCCTTGTCCACATATTTACTTCCCCTCCGTCGTATATGAGGACAGGTACACGCCGCCATGTTTGGCATAAATATCCAGGAATTCCTGGATGTTTATGCAAATTAAAAGGACTGTGTCACGGTTTGCGCAAGCGCCAAGCAGGCGCCCAGAATACAGTGTGTTGCGCGCCTTCGTTCGATTTGGCATCGCGCGCGCTACGCATCAATGTCTGGGAAAATAACAGCGGCGGCAGCAGCGGTATTTTTGCATCGACAGCGGAAGATATGCCTGTAAAATTGCTGTCAGAACCAAATAAACATACTGGTTTCGGTGGGAATCAAGGTTGCCATGTCATTCATATCATTCGATGGGGTTTCTGTCATGTTTTGTCGATTTTTTTTATGCGATGAAAAACTTTTTTTGAACAGCCGCACTGTGATATTGATGTTTGGCGGCTTAAAAACACGGCAAACGGCGCCATTTCAAGTAAAAAGTAATGTATCAGTACAAACCTGTGCGTTGACGAGTACACCACTGCCAAAATTACTAAATAATTATAAGGGATGGCAAAGATTGAATAGGATATGCAAAACCCAGCGACAAAATTAACGATTGCGAAATTCACTCGTTGTTGAGCAAACTCTAAAAATAGATCATGCATATATTTAATACAACGACCAATTACTCGTGGTTATTGCTCGGCGTGTGCCTGTCCTTGTATAGCGAGAGCAGCGTAGTGCACATGGACAGGGGACCAGTCTAACACGCAGTGTGCCGTTTCTAAGGACAACACTGGGTTTTGTACCTTGGCTGCCTGGGCGTAGCGCGCGGCGCGAGTTTGAGTTAACAACTGTGACGTGACAATCACTTTCTTAAATGACATATCCAACCCAAAACCAGCGAGGATTTGGCCTACGTTAAACGCTAGAGAAATGAAGTGATCAGTTATCATACATGTATGTGTGAAAACAAATGCTGTCAAATTATCAGCGGTAGCACTGTAGGGAAATGAGAATGCTGATCAACGTACATAGAGCGTGGGGCCATTCCCCCCAAAACAAAATATTGGATCCGTCCGAGTACTTTTGTGATGACGCCATCGCCTGAACTCACGCGTCGTGCATGCAGCAACAAAACATAACGTTTATTGTTGTAGAAATAAAAATGGACGAAGATGAAACCTTTGCCACAGAAATGAATAAATAAATAAATAAACTGGGCCCCAATAACACCTTTTTCGAGGAGGTTTGCGCCGTTTCTTAAAATTCCATTTGGGCTGCAAATTCGTTCAAGCAAGCGGTATTTTACAGTGAATTTTACAGTAGGCATAGGCCTAATCCTCAAAGCCGCAAAAACGACCGTAAAAAACGGCGTTTTTCAAAGACTTGCTGATGTTTAAAATACAAAAATATTATGTTTTTATTTTGTAAAAGTAAAGTAAATGCTTTAAAAATTCGTTCGGAGAAAAAAACAAATCGAATTTGCTGAGAACCACGTACAGACAATGTATAACTTTAACCAACATTTTAGTTCACGAATTTACAAGAAAAACCTATAGGACCTATGACTAAAAATGTTGGTTTTGTCCAAGGTTGATTTTGTCCTGCTGTGCCGGCGATGGACCCTGGTGAAGTTGTGTAGAAGGTATCGAGGAAAACGCAAGGAGTACATCGTGCCCAACATGGTGAATTGCTTGGTTTTACTGTACCGTGTGTGTAATGCCTCAGGATGTCAATGTGCAGGTGCTTCAGTGCATTTGGGTCAATTGTGTTGAGGGTGAAATATTATGTTAGCTGCGTCTTCTTAAAGGTAGCTGCTGCCTCCGCAGGGTGTATGTTTTCCTGAATTAAGACCGTCTGTTCATTTGGAAGATGAATTGGTAGTTTTTGTACAGCAGGGTACTTGTGGCTTAGATGAAAACCATTGAGTCTCCAAGCAGCCTCTGATGCTGAAATGTACCGAGCGTCAAAAAACTTCTGTATTTCATCTGGTGTTATTTGGTCTTTGGTGATTGTTTCAACCATTACACGGCCAGCGCCCTTATTTATGTACTTGTACAAGTATTTGACTCCACCGACAGATGTGTGCTTTGTACTTCAGAAGTACATGTACTACTGGGTTGTAAGGAACAACCCATCTGTTGTCGATGGAGATATTCTCTTGGATGCTGTTGACCCAAATGTCTGCAGTGTGTCCACCTTAAAGTGTAGATCTCCTTCTGTAGATTAGGTAAGTATGGTCGGAATGAATGGTATGTTGGTGTAGCTTCTTTGGGAAGCCTTTGTCGCAGACGTTATTTGTAACACATGGACTGCGTTGGTTGACGCCTGCACAGGGTCCATCATGAACTTTGTGAAGAGGTCATACAACATGGGATTGTCGTAGTCGCCTGGGTTTTTGGGGACATCTTGTTCCTGAAGAGTAAACATCAGGTGGATGTGAGGAAGACCCCGTTTTAGGATATCAACCATACCAACCATAGCTTTAACCTTGCCTAAGATATTTTTATTTGGTGATATCGTGAAGGAGTTATTTGACTTTCATGTTGAAAATTCTATGTCAGGCCTATCTGTTGTTTCTTCTCCAGGATACAGACTGTTTGTTATTTCTGGCCACTTGGAGTGTGCAGTGAAGGTCACAAACAAATGAGGTCGACCATAATGTATAACAATGGCCATGGCATCTTGGAAGCTGTCTTGGTACCATCTTGGACTGCCATAATGCGTGGCTGGTAAGATCAGTCTTTGGCCAAGATTTGTAAGTTACTGTCGTCATTCAAGTGGATGGCATCCACGAGGCCGTTGTATTTTTCTGCCCGGATCTTGTTTTTATTGAGTTTGTACCAGCTAAGTTTCATTCTTTCGGCTTTGTACCACATCGAACAGAGATATTCCTGAAAAAGTCTGCCAGATCGTCCTTATCTGACTTGGACTCTGTAACTAAACAACATAGTTGGCGAGATTTTGGCACATTCACTTCCATCCTGCATTGACCGATGTAGGTCTACATGTCAGCCATCCTGACCGTATGAAAAAAAAGGATAAAATGAAGTGGATCAAATGTTCTGTTGATGTCATTGATTCGACGTAGGCTACACCACCATCCTTCAAGTGTATGACAACGTCGGCAGGTTTACTGGAATCGTTCAATGCTAGTAGAAAAACTTTGTTCACCTCAGGTAAGTTGTATCTTCTGTTGTGGTCAGCAGTTGGTTTGTTGTCCTTTCTTAAGCAAACAACTTCTTGTGGCAGATGTGATACAGCTCTGAAGGATTGAATATATGGATTGATGTCATGTAACATCATCTGTAGGGCATACATGGTGTGTACTGAGAAGTTATGACCATGTTCTTGTTGTAGGTAAATTTGATATTTTATCAAATGAATAAAGGATAATATTCTTTCATTTTCCATGATTATTCTAGTATCAACACAGTTTTTAAAACATTGTTAAACATCTTGTGAATTTACAAAGTTTTCTTTCTTTAACCAGACTTCGATCATCCGAATTGTAGAAGAGTTAGTGTAAGGTACAATGATATTTGCTAGTGTGCCCTGATGACTGTTCAATACCAGTGATCTGCTATAGCCAGTTAAAAAAGGGGTTTAAAAAAAACACAGTCTTGACAGACCTTGTTGCAGGTGCGTCATCTTTATAAAGAACAATAACTAGCCAGTAGGTTGCCAAGAAAACTTAAACTTGTCATCAAAATTAATCCAAAAAAATATATATTTCCTGCCATTATAGACCTCAAAGACCTATTTTTATCATTTCCAGAGACCCAAAATCGTACTTAGTGAAGCTGAAATTTTTGCAGCCTACATGACACAGGAATACATTTTTCATCTGCAAATGGGCTTTAAAGATAGAGTACATGATTGGTAAACTGTTAAAAACGGCGTTATTTCCACACGTAATTAAAAGCCTTTGTCGAGAAAAATTTCCTTGTAGAAATGTTAGCCCCAGAGATGCAGTAATACTTCAGAAAACCTAAAAATCCAGGTAAAAACGTTGTCTGCAGACAACTTATTTAAAAAATAAAACCACCTTCAGTTGGCAATTGGTACCATTTTACATGGAAACAAATCATGTGGTGTTTGCAACCAACACTTTATTCGGTTTTCTCTTGTCAACTAACATTTTTGGTAACTTCAAATGATGTATTGGGGCTTTAAACAAAAGATAAATCAAAACAAAAGCCTGCAGGATGTTTGTAAAAAAATGTTTGTTTGAATACAGTTCTGTGAGACTAAAAACTCAATTGATGGCACTTGTGCCCCGGCACCTGTCTGGTGATAAAAGAAAAAGTAAAATGCATTTGCCGAGCACACTCTCTTTACCTATATAGACCACTCTCACAGACAGCCATCTTTGTATGAAAAATACAACTGCGTATAGTGTCATCCGAGCAACATTTAGTGAGCCCGCCCTCTTGTGATTATTCCATAGTTACTGAGGTGTATTTCCATTGTGACGTCATTTAAATACATGTAAATACACATGGTGTGTTCTGAGAAGTTATGACCATGTTCTTGTTGTAGGTAAATTCTCCGTTGACCTTCCTCGTGGTAATTTCCAACGTGGATGTAGATTTGAGCAAATGTTCTCCCTTCACCCTGCTGTGAAAAGAGAGTGCCTATTGAGTGCTAGATTTTGCCTTGAATCTTTACATTTTAGACCACCGCCCCCGTACACAATATATCCCCCCTCCCCCCGCCACCCCACCTCCCCCATGCCTTCGTACTTTATAGGTGGCCCCTTAGTTGTAGTAGACTAGTGTGACCCTGTCTAAAACATGTTTGCAGTCTGTTTTTCCTGTTACTCAGAAATGTCTTTCCCAACTCCCCCTCCCCCTTCGAACTTCATGTACATCTTGCTTTGTACGAACTCACAAATACTTTCACCTTGTCTTTTGTTCTCCAGGTTTTCAATCCGCATTCTATTAAGGCAAGCACACAGAATAACTGAGTTCAACACACCAGATTTTCTCCCCCCTCATCGCAGAATTTTAATTAATCACCATGATGTTGTACTACCGATACATTGATACAAAAAAATATGAACAAGAACTATTAAAAATGAGATAATTGCATTATAAGCAATGAATTTGGGTTCTGAATGAATCATTCCAGTGTGTAATTTTGTACATAATTCAAAATACATTTCTTCGCTTTCTATTAAACTATAAAACTGGCTTTTTACAGATTTTTTTACAGAATTCAGATATACTTGATTGCTGAAAGTTACAAATTTCAATTAGGAGTTTCATGATCGATAAAGCACCGTTGATGCAAATATTTTATCAAATGAATAAAGGATAATATTATTTCATTTTCAATGATTATTCTAGTATCAACACAGTTTTTAAAACATTGTTAAACATCTTGTGAATTTACAAAGTTTTCTTTCTTTAACCAGACTTTGATCATCCGAATTGTAGAAGAGTTAGTGTAAGGTACAATGATATTTGCTAGTGTGCCCCAATGACTGTTCAATACCAGTGATATCTGCTAGCCAATTTTACTAAATCACCTCTAGGGGTTAAACAAACACAGTCTCGACAGACCTTGTTGCAGGTGCGTCATTTTTATAAAGAACAATAACTAGCCAGTAGGTTGCCAAGAAAACTTAAACTTGTCATCAAAATTAATCAAACAAATATATATATTTCCTGCCATTATAGACCTCAAAGACCTATTTTTATCATTTCCAGAGACCCAAAATTGTACTTAGTGAAGCTGAAATTTGTGCAGCCTACATGACACAGGAATACATTTTTCATCTGCAAATGGGCTTTAAAGATAAAGTACATGATTGGTAAACTGTTAAAAACGGCGTTATTTCCACACGTAATTAAAAGCCTTTGTCGAGAAAATTGCCTTGTAGAAATGTTAGCCCCAGAGATGCAGTAATACTTCAGAAAACCTAAAAATCCAGGTAAAAACGTTGTCTGCAGACAACTTATTTAAAAAATAAAACCACCTTCAGTTGGCAATTGGTACCATTTTACATGGAAACAAATCATGTGGTGTTTGCAACCAACACTTTATTCGGTTTTCTCTTGTCAACTAACATTTTTGGTAACTTCAAATGATGTATTGGGGCTTTAAACAAAAGATAAATAAAAACAAAAGCCTGCAGGATGTTTGAAAAACAATGTTTGTTTGAATACAGTTCTGTGAGACTAAAAACTCAATTGATGGCACTTGTGCCCCGGCACCTGTCTGGTGATAAAAGAAAAAGTAAAATGCATTTGCCGAGCACACTCTCTTTTACCTATATAGACCACTCTCACAGACAGCCATCTTTGTAGGAAAAATACAACTGCGTATAGTGTAATCCGAGCAACATTTAGTGAGCCCGCCCTCTTAATTGTGATTACTCCAATGTTAATGAGCTGAATTTCCAATGTGACGTCATGTAAATACCTTGGAGATACACCGCAGTTTTCCTTCGTCGGATTAGTCTATATTAATAAACGCCATCGGGTATATACGTGTACGCACATCACGGAAAATATTCCAAACAAGAATGTGTGTTGCTCAATATTTGTTCCAAATATGGCACAGCCGATACACGTCACAAAAAAAATTACGCTCAAGACCCTCATGCACGTGGCAATCTGTAGGCAGTGACGTAATTTGAGAGAGGTTCGTAGATAAGAATTAGTATTTTGTCTACTTCGCCAGGAAGCTTAAAATCACCTGAAAATAATCTGGAAGTACAAGACATTCTCTCTGCAAGTACATGTATATATAGCACAAACTCTCCAGTCGGTGTAAATATTTGCTTTTAGTGTTTTGTTGTTTTGTTTTGGAAACCAGTAGGTTTTTTTTTCTGACGGAAATTTGAATGAGTGTTGATAATTTTCCTAGTCTCTGTAATTTGACCATAGCCAGTATAGTTAATTTCCCCTTTTTTAATTTTATATTTTCGTTTTCTTTTTTTCTTTTTATAGTTTTTCTTTTTATTAATTCTTTTCTTTTTTAAACACAACATATATTTACATATTTACAACTGCACGAATGGAGTATGGTGAAATATTCACCATATTTGATTTGCAGCATTCCATTTTTTGTTTTTTTGTTTTTAACATTTTGTTTGCTTTTTATGCTTTGCAGTTGAAATTGTTTTCTTTGGTCAATTTTGTGTATATCATGATCCGAAGTTAATCCAGTAGGTTCACGGCAGAACCTACATGTCATTAGCCTTTTGCGTGTAACCATTGCACTATATCTGGCACTCCGAATTCTTCACTTTCATAGTGCAGTTTAGGAAGTTTGCATATTAGGTTGCTACACGGTGCACGCCATTGCCTAGCAACCAACAGTCAGGTTGTTTTATGTCATTTTGTGTACTTTTTAATTCACACCGGTCACGTGCACCCATTACATAGCAACAAATATCTAGTATGGTCATCTATTGGGTACAGGTGAAATGAAGAGATTCCGTACGTTATATGCTATTGATGTGAAACACGCAAAAGGCTAATTGAACTTGATGACTGTGATTTATATGGCAGTATGCGTATTAGAAATCTGTGTGATACAGATTAGAGAATGATGGAGTAGGGCTTTGGTTTTGTCTCTTCCTTGAAGGACAACCGCTTGAGAAACGTTATGATGGCAGCCTTGATGGTATCATAGATGATAGCCTGGATGAGAACAGCAGTGACAGCAGTGGCGGCCCACTCCCAGAAGGCGCTCCAACAGAAGCCATGGAGGGAGTAGATGGACCACCACACCGCAAGCACGCAGGACGCAATCAGAAGGACGTTGCAGATTAAAAGAATGAACATTGCGACTGGAGTAAGTTGTTTCTTCGAGGCATTCTGAACTGACTGGATGCTGCTCCAACTGGTGGATGAAGAGACAGAATTGTACTCGAACCTGTCGCTCGATCTTTGGAAGACGGCGCCTTGAAGATTGTGAACGGACTTTTCTTCAGTATCGCAGTTGTTATTTCCATTACTAGGAAGCCAGCTTGAGGCGGTGTGCTTGGTTTTGGCTCCACTTGGTCCTGGTTGAATGTGATGGTTAGCAGCAGCTTCCTGTGGAACAGACAGCACACTGGTGTTTTCATCCGGGGTTTTCATGAAAAAATCATTTTCAGTCACTTCCAACTTGTAGTCATCGCCAATATCAAGTCTGGGTTTGGACAGCAATCCCGCAAACCAATTTCTAATCCCGAAGAAGACCGATCTGAGGCTAGTGCTTGTCTGTATGGTCACACTCGGCAGTTCAAAATCCATGGGAATATTGATGATGTAGTCAGCGCGTGTTTCCACTGCAGCACAGGCGGCTGGGGATTTTTCATCGGGATTTGTCTTAACTGGTGGAATATCATCGAGAAATGATATTATATTCATCTCGTTAATGTCAGACACATCCTGGGGTGCTTTGGAATCATCGTAAGGCAAGATGACAATTATAGCCTTTCCCATGTCGGTAAACTTGTTGATGTAATTATTGGTGCGTTTCACTTTAGCTGTCTTGATATTCTCCTCTGTGAGAACAGCAAAGTAGGATACGAATTCTTCTGAAGGGTCACGGTTTTGGAACGTGTACTGCTCACTGTGTGCAGTACAGTGGCTATCACCTGCTGCCTGCTTCTGAATAGTGATCTTTTGTTTGTTGTAGTAGGGCTGAATGGTTGCAGGCGCAGTGCAAGAGGTGGATTCGGGTCGGCTCTGTAATGGCTCATGGAAAATTGTCTTGATTAGAGACGTCTGCTTGGTGTCAGATTGGGTTAAACAGTCCTCAATTGCCGGAAAGGTCTTGTCATCATGGTCGTCATCGGGTCTTCCTTTCTCAATCGACTCATTGGAAAAGAGTGATGAACTGCTCCTGGCAGCAGAAGCACTTGAAGTTGACCTTGGTTGATAAGTTGTTACCGTGTCAGTTATGAAGGAACTGCTCTTGAAGTCAATTGATGTAGACGAGCAAGGAATCCAGGTTACGTCGCTTGTCTGAGAGCTGTTCCCGGAGCTAACTACGTTGCAATTGGAACTAACAGCAAGCTTGATGTCATTCTTGGAATTGTTGGTATTGTCACGAGTAGGGTTGATTGTTACGTCGGGGGATAGAGACGCATCAGGCTTGGTGTCAAATGTAGATTTGGTAAACTGTTTGCTGTTTAACTTTTCAGCATAAAGTTTGTAGATTTCGCGGCCATTGACCACGGTCCATTGAGAGCGGCAAGTCAAACCTGCAGCACGAATTTTGGTAGTGGGACTTTCAGCGTTCTTTGTCTTCACATCAACAGCATTATTCATCTTAGCTGATGTGTTACTTAAAATGTCACATGGCTTCAAGTCGCCTTTACCATACAATGCCGGTTGATTGAAGTGCATCTGGGTGTTATCACGCACTTGTTTGGAACTCTGGGTTTGCATAATATCTGGAGCACTGCTCGTTTCGTGGGGAATACTCCAAACACTAATAGAGTTTCCTCCGTAGAAATATCCCTCTACAGACTGCACACAAGTCGGTCGGACGCAATTCGAAAACATGTATTCATGCTGCTGTTGCACAGGTACGCAAGGTGGATATAGCGACCATACAGTTGGTGTGGCTCGGAAGATCATCTCAACAATGCCAATGAATGCGAAGACTACGACACCAACTACGGCTGCTCTAATTACCACACATAAGGTCAGACTATAATTAGGCCAGCTTAGCACGACAGACTTCTCCATCACTGCAAACTTGGATAACGCATCGGCAGCAACCATGGTGTAACTAATACACGTAAACAAGAGGGTGATATGCCGTACTCCAGTGAAGTTTCCCTGGTATTGAGGCATGAAGGTCGAGGTCCACAGGGATGCATTAGTGAAGTAGTAGGCGACATAGCTGATTTTGGTTTTGGGCGGAGTGGTTGAATATAACAGCGGCAGGGTGGTGATATTCCCTTGATCTGTCGATGAGATGCCACCACTGCTTGGACCAATGACGGTGAAGTAATGGTCTTGTGTCTTTGTGTCTTTGGCATGGATACGTCTGATCTCACTGAAAATAGAAGAAGAAAAAATAAACATATAGTTTATATCCATCTCATATAGTTTTTATCCATCTCAATGTTCAGAGTATATTTAATTGACTTCGGGTAAAGTACATCCTATACTTAAAGACGGATTACATGGATTACTTTGACGGATTTTAAAAACAGTTAAAATAATGTTGATTAACTGCCTTGTACACATTTCAGTAACATAGATGCAGTAGTACATGTACTTCAGAAAACCTAAAAAATCCATGCATGGTTTTTGTGTGTAAATGAATGGTGCAAAAACTTTTTTTTAAAACCAGAGGGGGCAATTTCTCCCACAAAGGTACCATTTTACACGGGAATAAATTATGTTGTGCTGGTTACCATTGCCATCAAAACTTTTAATTTTGGGTCACTGCAAATTATGTATTGGGGCTTTAAAGGCCAATGTATCATTTGCAAGATAACACTTTTTACATATTCCGGGCATAGGATATCTAAAGAATATTGGTAAACTATAAATCTGCAGAAATTTCAGCTATACAAAGACGCATCAATGCTTCAGAAAACCTTTAAATATCATGTGGTGTTTGTTGCCATTGCTGTCAACATTTTAAGTAAATTTCTTCTGCTCAACTCGAAAAGTGAACATTTTGTTTATTGCAAATGATATAATGGGCCATTAGTTGTTTAATACAACTATTTGTCTTTTGCAAAATGTAATTTTCTTATAAATGCTTACATATCACATGCCCTTTTGAAGAGTCCTCTCAGACAGGCCCTGGTGTTGGAAGTTGGCAATGCCCTGGGGTGGAGCCTGTCGCTTATTGGTGGGTATTTCGACTCCACAGCTACCAGCTTACCGATGGCGCGAGGGGTCGTCATCGTCTTCTGTTCCGATTTCTTTCCAAGAACCAGATCAAAAGACACCCTGGAGGACGGACCAAAAACAAAATACATGTACCATAATCAAACAAACATATTAAACTCCTCAAAAACGTTTGGAAACTCGAGTTTGTCTGACAATGCTCTCTTGCTATGAAATCATTCCTTGAATTTAGTATCACCGGAAAGCCCTGTTATTCTTTTTCACAATGATGTGTCATTTGTTATGATTAAGCAATTGGGCGATGTGCAGCTCAGCTAAATATGGGGGTGGGTGTAAAGTGAAATGTGGCATAAGGCATTATGTTACCAAATTCAAGGAAATTATTTAGTAACAAGACAGAAATCGTCAGTCAAACTTGGGTTTATATCTGAACTCGCATAAATGCACGTACGGTAGTCTTTATCTTACCAGTTGCTGAAGCCAGTATTTCCACGGAGTCTGACCAGACGTCGGTTTTTTATTTCGGCTGATGATGTCTGCACAGCAAACCAACGCAGGAATGAACCCCATTTTGTACAGCCTCCGTATTCTACGTCTATGACGTAGGTGCGTTCCTTTTTAGCTCTGATGGTTTGAGGAGCTGGAGGGCAGGAACGATTGCTCTGTTTGAAGCAAAGAAAAAGGAGGATTAATCATACATTACTATTACATACAAAGAATCTTGACTTAAAGATACAGTACTGTACATGAATGGTAACTGTATCAATGGCGTTATTTGCACTCGTAATTAAAAGCCTATTTCGAGAAAATGCCTTGTTGAAGTTTCAGCCACATAGATGCAGTAATACTTCAGAAATGCATGCATTTTGTGTGTAAATGAAGGATAAAAGGTAGCAGACAACTTTTAAAACAAAACACAAAACCCACGTTCAGTTGGCAATTTCTCCCACAAAGGTACCATTTTACACGAAAAAAAAGTGGTATTTGTTACCACTGCAATTAACACTTTAAGTCATTTTGTTTCTGGTCAACTCATGAAATTAAATTTTGGGCAACTGCAAATGATGTATTGGGGCTTTAAAGGCCCTGTATATGATATGTTTTTGAGCGATCCTGCGAATAAAACCATTATAAATATCAAAAGAAAGACATAAAAAAACTCATCCGAAGAAATTTCAGCTTTGTCAAATGTACCACGTTTAAAAAACCCATGAAAATCCATATGCGTTTTCCTGGTCTTATTGGCGGGGTGTTTCAATTATTCGTTCTCCGTTGATCGGGTACTATGTGGCTTGCGTCATGCACTCTGTGGCGCACATCATATACTGCGTGTGCGCGCGATCCATAAATTAAAATGGATCGCGTTGGAACACGCGCCCATGCATTTTGGACCGCGTAGACACTATGAACATCTACTCGGTTAAAATTACCGTTTCTCGGTTAAAATAAAATCAACCAGTATTTAAACACCTTTTTTAACCGTGTTTTTTTCGCCACCGAAAGTGCCACATTTCAACCGTGTTTCAACCCTCAGCGCTGCGCTAATCCTTCCATTGTTATGCATGAATGCGATGCTGGCAGAACGCCAAAATACCATGAATACTAGCCATTGGTAAGAAAACATGAAATTTGCAATCTCCAATTTGGTGTGGAAGCAAACATGCACTGTTTATGGAATGGATTTAAATTAGTTTACAAAAGATCAGTACTTTTTGACAATATCCTGTGGGGTACCGTGGCCGAGCGGTCTAGGTCATTGACTCGCAATCATAGGTGAAAACTTGGGGTTGCAGGTTCGAACCTCCCCACGGCTACGGTACCTGTGCCCTTGGGCAAGGCACTCAACCACACTTGCTCCATCCTTCGGAAGGGATGTAAAGCCGTTGGTCCAGTGTGTTAGGTAATGGAAACGCACTCTAAAGATCCCAGAGCATTCTTTCGTGAAGAGCAAGGGGGATCATCCCCGGTGTCTCTGGCCATTTCTAATTATAATTCTTAATGGGTTTCCTCACGCTTGCGAGTGACAGTGCAATGAGCACTATTGAGGAATCCTTGGTATGAATACCAGAAAGAAATAATAATAATAATAATAATAGATTAAGAGGCGAAGAGCACAAATTTTCAGATTGGTAATGAGGAAAAATATGACAAATGATATGGTACAAAATCTGAACACCCATGGCAAAAATGGGCGCCTCAGAAATGTGATCAGATCTGGACACACTAGACACTTTAAAAGTTTAATGCTGGTAAGTTTACAGACTTGTTGACTTGTTGGCCTACCTTGCAAGCCTGTCTGAGATCTTTGAGAAAGGCCGCGAGCAGCAGCAGTCCAAAGCCAGCAGCTATCGGGACTGCAGTGATGAGGATGATCTCATGCCAATCAACAGTTGAAAGGCAGTCAGGGCAGAGATGGCAGGATTGCCCTGGAAGGGACCCGAGATGGTGCTCAGGGTCTGTGAACTGGGAACAAAAATCAGGAAAGAAATCATTATTGTTTATTAAAAAACGTGGTTATTTGCACATGCCAGCTCGAACCTTAAAAACGAATTATGTCTTACAATGAACACAAGTTCACATACGTTTTTAACTGCTATTCCATTTTTGCAAAGCTAGTAAATTTTGTATGCAGTAAAATGTTCTGCTATGAAATCGTCTATTTGAATGAATAATGCAAACATCCTGGGGCAACTTGAAGTCTTATGTTTTTCTTTATTTTTTTCCCCTTGTGTTTTCCTGAAGTGTGATGCACCCCAAACAGTGCCCTCTTTCTGTGATTTACTGCAATGAAATCTTCAAAGTTGAAAAAGGCTAAATTTTATTGGTTTTACATCAAAACGAACAATAGTAATGTCTCAATAAACAAGTAATCCATCATATGCAGCAAAGACTAGGCATAAAGTTGTTTAGCAGTCATGGGCTCACGAAAAAAGTTCTTGCGCCAATCTATGCCATAAGTGTCATGTGACCAGGGGCCAATTCTGTGATAATTAAATTTTTGCTTTGTAATATGGTTTACCAGTGAAAATTGTATCTCAAATTGTGCTTTAGAAACAGCAGAATATTAATGAACATCGCACACGATTTTGGCCGGTCACCCATTTTGGCAATATAAAGCAAATAAATCCTGTACTAGTACTTTTAATAAGCAAATGTTTGGAATTGGCCCCAGGTGTCTAATGAGTATTTATGAAAGGAAACTCGGATTATTTTAATTCTTCATACATAGTCTTGGAATAAGCAAAAGTATGAAACTTTCATCATAAAAGAAGTGCTTATCCATAGTGACCAGTATTCAGATTGACTAGTTTCAATGTTGCTTGGCAGTGGGTCTTGATGGCAGGAGCTATTGAGTGACGTCACTTAAGGAGATCAAAAAAAACCAAGGTTGTATTGAATCAAGAAAACTGGCCATATTGGAGCATTTGTCATGGTGTCTTCGTAATTTGAGCCAGAGAACCAATGATTGCAGAATCTCTAGTACATCCTTGTTGCTTAGCAACTGTATTTTCCTTAGCAACAAAGCCCAGCAGCCGATTTCACGAAACTTACGCAGTTGCGTAAGCCCACCTGCGCAATGTTTTATTGCGTAAGTCGCGCAACAATTTAGCGACGATAACACGCAAGCTGTGGGGCTTGCGCAAGCTGCGCACTCTTTCGTGAAATCGGCTGCAACATGAATATTTATTTCAAACAAATCTAAACCGGAAAGACCAAATGCCTGCAGGTTATACTTGGATAAGGTTCTCCATGGGGTACTATTCCAAAATGGGCCATTATCAATGTTTCTTGACAGTAGGTTTTGATAACAAATACAATTAAGTGACGTCACTAAAATAAAATAAAAGGCCGTTGCCTATACGTTGCATGACATCGAGAAACATGGTGATGTCAAAAACTTATTTCAGATCAACTAGCAGCAGACCACCGCCCAAGCATTTTTTGCTAAACAGCGTTACGAAATTGGCCCCAGGCTGGAGTATATAGTGTAATCCGTGCAACATTTGGTGAGCCCGCCCTCTTGTGATTATTCCATTGTTACTGCGGTGTATTTCTATTGTGACGTCATGTAAATACCTTGGAGATACACCGCAGTTTTCTTTCGTCGGATTAGTCTATAGGATCCCTGGCCCTGTGAATGTGGGAAGTTGTATATCGGCGAGACTGGAAGGGACCTATACCCACCAGACTCGAAGAACAGAGAAGACTATGACAAATCAACCATTGTCAAGCACTCCGGTCCGTACAGTACAGCGAGGACATATCATCAACTGGGAAACCGCACAACTGATAGCGCCCATCGACAGATGGCACCCAAGACGCATCAGGGAAGCCATCGAAATACACAAGCACGACACAGTACCCCAATACATTGGCTTCAACATCAGCAATATCTGTCACTCTCCATTAACCAACCAGATCGATGGATCACCTACACCCTATATAGGTCCTCCCCCCACGACAGCCACTGCATGCCACAATGACACGTACCAGTGAGCACACCACAGCCAGGCACAGAATTAAGAGCATAACCACGCCTCCTCAACCGTACCCAAGCCATTCAGCTTGAGTGAACACATTGTACACTGAATGCCCGCAACCATACTTATGGGTGCACCCAAGTAAACAGGCAGAGATCCGTGCGCGAGCTCATGAATATTTTGTATGCCCTCAAGTTCTTCTTTATTAGGGAGAGTTGCGAGCTGAATGAGGGTGGTCTTGTGTATAATATGACCATCGTCGCGATGTTGGGTATTTTTTCTTGCAACCATAAACATTGTAGGCACTGTAGCTCCTAAAAGTGGCCCTATTTTGCTAGTAGCGTATGTGCCTTTGTTCCAAAATGGATGCTGGTCTGATTAGCAAGTTTCACTGGGGTTGTTTTGTTTCAAGTGGAAATTAGTGAATAAAAGTGACGGATTACCCCCATGAAATTGAACAGAATTGAAAAGATGAGACTTCAGTGAGTATTCCGGGGGCAATTTCATAAAGCTGTTTAGCAAAAATATTTGCTTAAATCAAAAATTTGTCTGCTTTATATATATGGGTTATAAAAATGGTTTAATTTCTTTTAAATACATTATTAGGGGTCGTTTAAAGTTGTCAACATTTTCAGTTCTACAAATAGTCGAAGACGGCCTGTGCGCTGTAAAATGTTGACATTTCATGCTAGGGCTATGCCTACTATATACCGACACAAACAAAATGTTATTATAAAGTATGCCTATGGGGATCGAACTGTGACCATGGTGACTGCCCCCAATTACCAAGTTTGCAAACGTGGCATTTAATCTCTGTTCGTGTCTCAGCTCACAGTCACAGCCATGTAAACGAAACTTGAGTTTTGACATTGAATTAATTAATCGCGATCCCAAAAGAAAAAGGAGGCGGGGCTGCCAGGGAGTCTCGGAGAGCGAAATCTGTCGATTCCAAGTTGTTGGAATGGAAAACAAAAGATCGTTTGACCGGCTGACGTCATTCCGCCCGCGCACGTAGGTACGTGGCCCGCACCCGGCCCTGTCCGTCTTCAAGGAAGTAACAAAAGGACTGCTAACCAGTCTACTCCCATAATTCCTCGCGAAAAGTATAGAAAGTCCACACTTTTTACTAGGCGTGCTCATGGAGTTCAACAAAAAGCAAAGAGAGGGTAAAGTTATCTTCACAAATTAACTAGTTTATTTGGATTTAATAGATTTAACCTAGCCCAGGAATGAAGTCTTCATGAAGCCAACGTTATACAGAGTTTTGAACGCCGAGTATAATTTTGCCAAGGAGATGGCATTCTCGCATCACGCGTTGTCAAGCGAAAGAAAGTCGCGTTCGTCGCGCACGCGTCTTCGGCGGTAGGAAAATCGAATGTTGTTCTTACAATGTGACACTTTCGTTCATTGCTTATGCAGTGTTGCACGTGTTTGATTTGTTCCTAAGAAATCTTCTACAAAGTACTAGAATGCGAATTTTGCTGACAATTGCGATATTTTTGGGAGCTTCGGTCATCAAGACTGCAAGGTGGGTTCTGGTTTATATTTTTAACATCTTTTTCCTTGCATTATTTTCATTAGGCCTAGGTCTACCATGATTACTAGTTAGGTTAACATGGTTAAATTAACTTTAGCCTTCAGGCAAGTTAGGTTGGCAGATTCATCAAAATTTCAAATTGCTCAAATCACATGAACTTTTTTAAAATTTATTTTTACAATTGTAAAGTAAAGACTAAAGTAAACAAAAACAAACTGCAGTGATCAACACGAAACATTCTCCCAAAGAAATAGTAGGGGCTTAGGTTCTAAAACTAGTCACAATTTGGAGGCACAAAAATGAATATAAAAAGGCTCTCATTGCAGATTGTGAATCTGCCTAGCCTAGTACCAGCCTACTGAGGATTGTTAAATGTTGATGACTTGTCCCAACCACCAAGTTAACATTAATACTGGGTCTAGGCCCAGTAAGTTTTTGTTTTACTATTTTCTATATAGGCCTAGGCCTAAAATAATTCAGTTAGACCTGAACAACCAAGTTTCCAAATAAAACAAAAAGGCCTAAATATTTTAGCGACAGCCAATCCTTTGTAATGACAATTGTATCTTTCTTCTTTGCAGTTCCCAGACCCTGAGCACCATCTCGGGTCCCTTCCAGGGCAATCCTGCCATCTCTGCCCCGACTAGTGGTGACTGCCTCTCAACTGTTGATTGGCATGATATCATCTTCATCCCTGCAGTCCCGATAGCTGCTGGCTTTGGACTGCTGCTGCTTGCTGCCTTTCTCAAAGATCTCAGACAGGCTTGCAAGGTAGGCCGACAAGTCAGCAAGTTTGTAAACTCACTGGCATTAAACAAATTCAACTTGGCTTTTTTATAGTCAGGATTCATTGTATTTAGAAATAGTAATATGATTTTTCCTTATATCTTTCCTTCAAACAGAGCAATGCAGCTCCTGGGTCCATCAGAGATAATCGGGCTGAAAATGAATGCACCTATATCATAGACATAAACTACGGCGGCCGTTCAAAATGGGGTTCATTCCTGCGTTGGTGTGTCTGGCACAAATCATGTCGCAGAATCGGAAGCACGTGTTTTGTGAGACTCCAAGGAACTATTGGCTTCAGTGACTGGTAAGTTGATCAAGAAACTATTACATTCATTAAAAACAGATTACATGTTTGCACAACTTTTAAAAACAGGAACAGCAGCATTACATAACTAAAGAATCATGTCGATAAACTGCTTCGTAGAAATTTCAATCACATAGATGGAGTAATACTTCAGAAAAACTGAAAAATCCATGCAAGTTTTTGTTGTGGTTGCGTACCATTGCTATACATGTATCAACACTTTTAGTCCGATTTTTCTTGTCATAATTTTGGTTAACCTGCAAATGTTGTATTGAGGCTTTAAGAGGACCCTGTGATTTTTTTAAGGTGATAATTGTATTTCGTTATTGTTCGTCCTCTAGGATGATTTTTCGTCTGTTTCATGGACTGAATTCGGAACAGCAAACCCTAACAACACCTCAGTCCATCGGGGAAATTGTAACCGCGCAGGTACGCTTGGTGAGGATGCATCGACCGATTTTTGGATACCGCTTCCATACCAGTATTGGAGCCCGTCTGCGAGGAATCATCAACAGGGCATGTGATACGTAAGTTTAGCTTCAATTTTTTCGTTTCTCCTATCTTGAACTAGGATTTCACAATCTCGTTGTTTTGACCTATACATGGTATATTTGTCTACTTTTACTTGTGAAATAACGTGTGGGGGTTTTTCCTGAATGGTTGGCCTTGTTTAGTATATATACGCCAATCTGAGAGCTGAAGTCATGTTCTGTGTACGTCTGCCATAACTGGGAGCCATCCAGTGCCATGAACTGTGGGTTTTGTGTTGATGATAAGCTGTTACATTATGTTGTCACTTTGAACAATTTTGTGCGTTTATTTGCTTGCGAAGCCTATACGCGTACGGTTTGTGCGCTGTTCGATTTAACAACAACACAGAGCACCAAGTTCATGGCAGTGGATTCGTCTATACATGACTCTGAAATGACGTCACTTCCTACAAATTGTCACGTGCCTAAGGATCTTGAGTGTAATAGGCTGCGATGTATTTCGAACAAATTTCAAGCAAGATGCTCGTACTTGAATGCGTTATAGTACCATTTTCCCCGATACAAAGATGGCATCTGTGAGAGTGGTCAATAGACACCGTATCGAATAGCGGCCACCTTGTGGGGTAACTTTTTATATTTAAATTGAAAAGTTGATATAAAATTACAGATTTATAAGAAGTACAGATTTAATAAAAAAAAACCTCAAATTTTGAAGCGGGAAAGATTAAAGATTTTCCTAGAAAATACTTATAAAAATGTTCAGACAGTCTCATGTGTTTTGTGCTCAAAATCTGATAAAGCCATTACTATAACTACTTAATTCTTTCCTTTAAATTTAGTCAATAATGTAAACACAAAATGTGCAACCATTCACGTCCTCAAGCAACAAAGAAACTGCCCTATACAAGATGGCAGCTATTCGATACGGTCTACATGTATATGGTGGTTCCGTACAAGATGTGAATTGCTGTAATTTTGACATTGTCCCTGATGGCACTCTGTGAATTTGCGAAATATTGAAAGATTACCTTTATGAACATTTTAAGAAAACTTATTCAGATTTGTTCGATCTAACTTAACAAAAAAACGAGAAAAAAACCAACACATTTATATGTACCACCTTGGATAACAAAATATTTGACCACCTACAACCTGACAACAAAAATAACATCAAAAATGTTTGTTAATGTCTTATTTAAATCCTTTTTAGAAGTCTTATAGCAATATTTGATGCCATGTAAGCCATCTGATCTAATGACTATTGTCTATAAGACCAAACATGATAAACATAATATTGAGGGTATTATGATAAGCATAATTCCTACGTAAGTTGAGCATTATAGTTTTATATTTTGCACTTTGCACTCTAGTTTTACAGTTTATTAGTGCTACGGCTCCCATTGCTTATATCTCATGATAATCATAAGCCCAGTTGCTGCTGAAGAGTAATGGTTTTTAATAATACATTGTAATTCAACATTTTTTTTTTCAAGGCTGTACCTTTCAGAAATATGCAATAATTACATTTGTGAACATTTTAAAAACCATGACTTGATAATTTTGTCTATTTTTTTCTTGACATACTATAGTGAGATCCACAATATTGATGTCAAGGATACGAAGACCAAGGAGCATTACAGCATCCATTACAGCAAGTACTGTGGTCCAAGCAGCGACGGCCTCTCATGTAATGATAACGGAATCGCCACCAAGCTGCCACCGTTCCTGTTGCCGAAACCACCAAAAGCCAAGGCCAACTACATCTCCCACTTTTTCAAGAACGCACATACGTTCACATCTACATTTATGCCTCGATATGAGGGCAACTTGACCGGTGTACGGCACGTCACCTGTCTGTTTGCCTGCATGAGTTACCCCATGCTTGCAGTGCAGTGGATATCAAAGCCACTGTTGGCTCCATCCCTTTGGGAGTCTGTGGTGCTCAGCCCCATGGACTATGACATCACCTTGGGGATGGTCATCAAGGCAGCAGGAGTCAGTGCTGTACTCCTGCCCGTCTTCATCGCCATTGAAGTCTTGGGACGCGTCACTCCGACGATATACTCTTTATACAGACATACTCCTCTGGGACAGCCTGCTAAATGCAACGTCTTAAATAACAACTCTAATACTCTTACAGTAATTGAAATGCAATCCGATGAGGAGCAACCATCAACTAGTCAGGTTTTACCCGTTACGACTGATTATAATCCAATTCTTTCCACAGATTCTATAGTCATTGAAATGCCATCAGACGAGGAGCAATTATCAACTAGTCAGGTTTTACCCGTTACAACTAATTCGAATGCAATTCTTTCTACAGATTCTAAGTTTTTATCCGGCTCTTCACATCAAACCATTGTTAACAAACCTGAGATTTTTCAAATTCCAGATCAGATCCCTATTCCAGCAAAGTCAGCCACCGAAGCCAAAGCTGGCAGCAGACTCTGCCTTGCACTTGTTGTTTGCTTTGGTCACATCCTCCTGATTGCGTCCTGTGTCCTGGCTGTCCTGTGGTCTGTTTACTCCGTCCATGGCTTATGTTGGAGTGCCTTCTTGGAATGGGCTGCCACTTCCATCATCTCGGTGCTCATCCAGGCTGTCATCATAGACACACTTAAGGCCATCATTGTAACTTGTTTGAAGGGGCATCGCAACAAAAGGTCTACATCTGTACCTCATGCACTTATCCATTAAATTTGAACATTTCGGTTTTAAATCAGTGGCAGACTATGGAATGATAGCTCATCTGGAAAAGGAGTTTTGGGATGAAGGTCATGTGACAGAAACATGCCAGGATCTTGTATATAGTTGTAAATATTGTGAATTTTGTAAATATTGTAAATATTGTATATATTGTTTTGTTGAGAAAAAACATAAAAAATATAAAAAAGGGGGTTGTGTGAAAACAAAATCACACCAACAGTTTAATCCTGCAGGATCCAAAACAGTGGAAAGGTAATCATTGATATTCCCAAAGTACGAAGACCTATTTGTATTCAGTGCACAATATGTTGATCGTCAACTTCAAATCATGGTGAAAGGAATTTTTCTTTACAAATTCAGTATGTAATCGTCATCAGTAAATAACAATAATTTGGAATTCCAACTAGGCATGCACAACATGGAAGTTTTGACAATTTCACCTGGAAGAAATCAATCAACCTATGTGCGTGTACATGTACCGAATCCAAAATAATCCGCAGTCAACACCAGCAGAATGACACCTCAGTTGCTGAACACTTTAACTGTACTAATCACTTTATTTCTGACATGTCCATACAGAGCCCGAGGCTCTTGGTCGCCACCCAGACCCTGTTTGACTCAGCAGAGAGAAACTTTGGATTAAACGACTCGGCAACATCCAGGAGGAAAATGATTAATGTTTTCATTTTCTTCCTCCCATTTCAACCAACTTCCTTGATTATTTTTAACCCAAATATTCCTCATTTCTGTCTGCCCTTTTATACCCTATTTCCCCTTTCTTTCCATCCCCTCCCCAACTAACGTCACCCCATTTCCTCAACCCAAACCCCCTCATTTCCCCAACCCCCCTCTTCCAGTCCTGCTTCCCCCTAGTCCAATTGCCTCTAATGCTCACAGGCTCTTTTGTTTAAAAGAAACTTCAGCCTAGTCAACTTACCACCAATGTTAGTCTTGGATGTACTGGGAACATTACAATAATTTTTCACTTAGACTTCCGATAAACTGCTAAGACTTTGTGTTGTAAGTACACAAATTTAGCAGTTTTATACCATTTAACGTGGAATTGTTAACATCCATGCATTTAATGTGTCATAAATACCTGAATTTAATGTCAAAAACCATATTTTTGCTTCTCAGCTTGTCAAATAATTATGTTTACTGGTCGCCACTTATTCTTCTTAATATGACTCAGGAATCACCAAAAAGTGCTAATAGTTTAAAGAGAAGTTTATTTACAAGTGATAACCATTAAACAATTTCCTTGAAAATACTTCAACTTTTTCTGCCAAATCCCACGGGGCGCTTTCACAGGAGGTCAAAAGGTCACGGGTCACTATTGCTCGTCTTCCACAACGGGAGAGGACAATAGAGCCAAGAGCCTTTCAGCTTGCAGCCACGTGCATTTCCCCACGTGGCTCTATTGTTATCTGCCATTCTAGAAGACAAGCAATATAGTGACTGTGACCTTTTGACCCCCTGTGAAAGCGCCCAATAGACTTAACACGTCATCTCAGTGGCGACCAATGAATGGAATTCATGCCGCAACTTGCTTACACAATCTTTTTTTCCCTCAACAGGAACAGGAAACATAGAAGTCTTCTGATGATCATGGTTCACTTTCTAAATACGGAATGCCTAATAAAATTGTGCAAAATACAGCGATTTGAAGATAATTATACGCTTTATTGTATTAAAACTGAACAACAATGAGATATGCAGAAAATCTCAATTATTGCTCATTTGATCAAGTCATGTGACCATGGATGAAAACTAATGGGGTATTTTTTAACGAAGAAGAATAAAAATGTACATTATTGTTGTGAAGTTGGATGGCAAGATTATCAACCGTGTTGCCAGGAATCGATGGTGTTTTTTTGGATATAAACTGTTTTATTCTGCAATGTGGCACACAAACAAATTATGAAATATAAAGCCTTTCAAAACATGCCAATAGAGATATTTCGGAAAGTGAAACACATTTGATTTTCAGAGTAAAAACATTATTTAAAGAAATGGGCACTTGGGTAAAACACTCGTTTTCTATAACCATATCAGCTGATTGTAAATAGGGGGAATTAATACTAGAAATAAATAATGGAAACGAAAAATTTTAGTGTCATGGTCTAATTTGTTTACAGCTTCTCACCGTGGCTTAATAAGGGGCAATTTCCTGTTTAGAAGAAACATTTGCTTAGTACAAAAACATTTGCTTTGCAAAAAATTGGTAAGCAGTTAAAAACGAATTATGTCTTACAATGAACACAAGTTCACATACGTTTTTAACTGCTATTCCATTTTTGCAAAGCTAGTAAATTTTGTATGCAGTAAAATGTTCTGCTATGAAATCGTCTATTTGAATGAATAATGCAAACATCCTGGGGCAACTTGAAGTCTTATGTTTTTCTTTATTTTTCCCCTTGTGTTTTCCTGAAGTGTGATGCACCCCAAACAGTGCCCTCTTTCTGTGATTTACTGCAATGAAATCTTCAAAGTTGAAAAAGGCTAAATTTTATTGGTTTTACATCAAAACGAACAATAGTAATGTCTCAATAAACAAGTAATCCATCATATGCAGCAAAGACTAGGCATAAAGTTGTTTAGCAGTCATGGGCTCACGAAAAAAGTTCTTGCGCCAATCTATGCCATAAGTGTCATGTGACCAGGGGCCAATTCTGTGATAATTAAATTTTTGCTTTGTAATATGGTTTACCAGTGAAAATTGTATCTCAAATTGTGCTTTAGAAACAGCAGAATATTAATGAACATCGCACACGATTTTGGCCGGTCACCCATTTTGGCAATATAAAGCAAATAAATCCTGTACTAGTACTTTTAATAAGCAAATGTTTGGAATTGGCCCCAGGTGTCTAATGAGTATTTATGAAAGGAAACTCGGATTATTTTAATTCTTCATACATAGTCTTGGAATAAGCAAAAGTATGAAACTTTCATCATAAAAGAAGTGCTTATCCATAGTGACCAGTATTCAGATTGACTAGTTTCAATGTTGCTTGGCAGTGGGTCTTGATGGCAGGAGCTATTGAGTGACGTCACTTAAGGAGATCAAAAAAAACCAAGGTTGTATTGAATCAAGAAAACTGGCCATATTGGAGCATTTGCCATGGTGTCTTCGTAATTTGAGCCAGAGAACCAATGATTGCAGAATCTCTAGTACATCCTTGTTGCTTAGCAACTGTATTTTCCTTAGCAACAAAGCCCAGCAGCCGATTTCACGAAACTTACGCAGTTGCGTAAGCCCACCTGCGCAATGTTTTATTGCGTAAGTCGCGCAACAATTTAGCGACGATAACACGCAAGCTGTGGGGCTTGCGCAAGCTGCGCACTCTTTCGTGAAATCGGCTGCAACATGAATATTTATTTCAAACAAATCTAAACCGGAAAGACCAAATGCCTGCAGGTTATACTTGGATAAGGTTCTCCATGGGGTACTATTCCAAAATGGGCCATTATCAATGTTTCTTGACAGTAGGTTTTGATAACAAATACAATTAAGTGACGTCACTAAAATAAAATAAAAGGCCGTTGCCTATACGTTGCATGACATCGAGAAACCTGGTGATGTCAAAAACTTATTTCAGATCAACTAGCAGCAGACCACCGCCCAAGCATTTTTTGCTAAACAGCGTTACGAAATTGGCCCCAGGCTGGAGTCTATAGTGTAATCCGTGCAACATTTGGTGAGCCCGCCCTCTTGTGATTATTCCATTGTTACTGCGGTGTATTTCTATTGTGACGTCATGTAAATACCTTGGAGATACACCGCAGTTTTCTTTCGTCGGATTAGTCTATAGGATCCCTGGCCCTGTGAATGTGGGAAGTTGTATATCGGCGAGACTGGAAGGGACCTATACCCACCAGACTCGAAGAACAGAGAAGACTATGACAAATCAGCCATTGTCAAGCACTCCGGTCCGTACAGTACAGCGAGGACATATCATCAACTGGGAAACCGCACAACTGATAGCGCCCATCGACAGATGGCACCCAAGACGCATCAGGGAAACCATCGAAATACACAAGCACGACACAGTACCCCAATACATTGGCTTCAACATCAGCAATATCTGTCACTCTCCATTAACCAACCAGATCGATGGATCACCTACACCCTATATAGGTCCTCCCCCCACGACAGCCACTGCATGCCACAATGACACGTACCAGTGAGCACACCACAGCCAGGCACAGAATTAAGAGCATAACCACGCCTCCTCAACCGTACCCAAGCCATTCAGCTCGAGTGAACACATTGTACACTGAATGCCCGCAACCATACTTATGGGTGCACCCAAGTAAACAGGCAGAGATCCGTGCGCGAGCTCATGAATATTTTGTATGCCCTCAAGTTCTTCTTTATTAGGGAGAGTTGCGAGCTGAATGAGGGTGGTCTTGTGTATAATATGACCATCGTCGCGATGTTGGGTATTTTTTCTTGCAACCATAAACATTGTAGGCACTGTAGCTCCTAAAAGTGGCCCTATTTTGCTAGTAGCGTATGTGCCTTTGTTCCAAAATGGATGCTGGTCTGATTAGCAAGTTTCACTGGGGTTGTTTTGTTTCAAGTGGAAATTAGTGAATAAAAGTGACGGATTACCCCCATGAAATTGAACAGAATTGAAAAGATGAGACTTCAGTGAGTATTCCGGGGGCAATTTCATAAAGCTGTTTAGCAAAAATATTTGCTTAAATCAAAAATTTGTCTGCTTTATATATATGGGTTATAAAAATGGTTTAATTTCTTTTAAATACATTATTAGAGGTCGTTTAAAGTTGTCAACATTTTCAGTTCTACAAATAGTCGAAGACGGCCTGTGCGCTGTAAAATGTTGACATTTCATGCTAGGGCTATGCCTACTATATACCGACACAAACAAAATGTTATTATAAAGTATGCCTATGGGGATCGAACTGTGACCATGGTGACTGCCCCCAATTACCAAGTTTGCAAACGTGGCATTTAATCTCTGTTCGTGTCTCAGCTCACAGTCACAGCCATGTAAACGAAACTTGAGTTTTGACATTGAATTAATTAATCGCGATCCCAAAAGAAAAAGGAGGCGGGGCTGCCAGGGAGTCTCGGAGAGCGAAATCTGTCGATTCCAAGTTGTTGGAATGGAAAACAAAAGATCGTTCGACCGGCTGACGTCATTCCGCCCGCGCACGTAGGTACGTGGCCCGCACCCGGCCCTGTCCGTCTTCAAGGAAGTAACAAAAGGACTGCTAACCAGTCTACTCCCATAATTCCTCGCGAAAAGTATAGAAAGTCCACACTTTTTACTAGGCGTGCTCATGGAGTTCAACAAAAAGCAAAGAGAGGGTAAAGTTATCTTCACAAATTAACTAGTTTATTTGGATTTAATAGATTTAACCTAGCCCAGGAATGAAGTCTTCATGAAGCCAACGTTATACAGAGTTTTGAACGCCGAGTATAATTTTGCCAAGGAGATGGCATTCTCGCATCACGCGTTGTCAAGCAAAAGAAAGTCGCGTTCGTCGCGCACGCGTCTTCGGCGGTAGGAAAATCGAATGTTGTTCTTACAATGTGACACTTTCGTTCATTGCTTATGCAGTGTTGCACGTGTTTGATTTGTTCCTAAGAAATCTTCTACAAAGTACTAGAATGCGAATTTTGCTGACAATTGCGATATTTTTGGGAGCTTCGGTCATCAAGACTGCAAGGTGGGTTCTGGTTTATATTTTTGACATCTTTTTCCTTGCATTATTTTCATTAGGCCTAGGTCTACCATGATTACTAGTTAGGTTAACATGGTTAAATTAACTTTAACCTTCAGGCAAGTTAGGTTGGCAGATTCATCAAATTTTCAAATTGCTCAAATCACATGAACTTTTTTTAAATTTATTTTTACAATTGTAAAGTAAAGACTAGAGTAAACAAAAACAAACTGCAGTGATCAACACGAAACATTCTCCCAAAGAAATAGTAGGGGCCTAGGTTCTAAAACTAGTCACAATTTGGAGGCACAAAAATGAATATAAAAAGGCTCTCATTGCAGATTGTGAATCTGCCTAGCCTAGTACCAGCCTACTGAGGATTGTTAAATGTTGATGACTTGTCCCAACCACCAAGTTAACATTAATACTGGGTCTAGGCCCAGTAAGTTTTTGTTTTACTATTTTCTATATAGGCCTAGGCCTAAAATAATTCAGTTAGACCTGAACAACCAAGTTTCCAAATAAAACAAAAAGGCCTAAATATTTTAGCGACAGCCAATCCTTTGTAATGACAATTGTATCTTTCTTCTTTGCAGTTCCCAGACCCTGAGCACCATCTCGGGTCCCTTCCAGGGCAATCCTGCCATCTCTGCCCCGACTAGTGGTGACTGCCTCTCAACTGTTGATTGGCATGATATCATCTTCATCACTGCAGTCCCGATAGCTGCTGGCTTTGGACTGCTGCTGCTTGCTGCCTTTCTCAAAGATCTCAGACAGGCTTGCACGGTAGGCCGACAAGTCAACAAGTTTGTAAACTCACTGGCATTAAACAAATTCAACTTGGCTTTTTTATAGTCAGGATTCATTGTATTTAGTAATAGTAATATGATTTTTCCTTATATCTTTCCTTCAAACAGAGCAATGCAGCTCCTGGGTCCATCAGAGATAATCGGGCTGAAAATGAATGCACCTATATCATAGACATAAACTACGGCGGCCGTTCAAAATGGGGTTCATTCCTGCGTTGGTGTGTCTGGCACAAATCATGTCGCAGAATCGGAAGCACGTGTTTTGTGAGACTCCAAGGAACTATTGGCTTCAGTGACTGGTAAGTTGATCAAGAAACTATTACATTCGTTAAAAACAGATTACATGTTTGCACAACTTTTAAAAACAGGAACAACAGCATTACATAACTAAAGAATCATGTCGATAAACTGCTTCGTAGAAATTTCAATCACATAGATGCAGCAAGTTTTTGTTGTGGTTGCGTACCATTGCTATACATGTATCAACACTTTTAGTCCGATTTTTCTTGTCATAATTTTGGTTAACCTGCAAATGTTGTATTGGGGCTTTAAAAGGACCCTGTGATTTTGTTAAGGTGATAATTGTATTTCGTTATTGTTCGTCCTCTAGGATGATTTTTCGTCTGTTTCATGGACTGAATTCGGAACAGCAAACCCTAACAACACCTCAGTCCATCGGGGAAATTGTAACCGCGCAGGTACGCTTGGTGAGGATGCATCGACCGATTTTTGGATACCGCTTCCATACCAGTATTGGAGCCCGTCTGCGAGGAATCATCAACAGGGCATGTGATACGTAAGTTTAGCTTCAATTTTTTCGTTTCTCCTATCTTGAACTAGGATTTCACAATCTCGTGGTTTTGACCTATAAATGGTATATTTGTCTACTTTTACTTGTGAAATAACGTGTGGGGGTTTTTCCTGAATGGTTGGCCTTGTTTAGTATATATGCGCCAATCTGAGAGCTGAAGTCATGTTCCGTGTACGTCTGCCATAACTGGGAGCCATCCAGTGCCATGAACTGTGGGTTTTGTGTTGATGATAAGCTTTTACATTATGTTGTCACTTTGAACAATTTTGTGCGTTTATTTGCTTGCGAAGCCTATACGCGTACGGTTTGTGCGCTGTTCGATTTAACAACAACACAGAGCACCAAGTTCATGGCAGTGGATTCGTCTATACATGACTCTGAAATGACGTCACTTCCTACAAATTGTCACGTGCCTAAGGATCTTGAGTGTAATAGGCTGCGATGTATTTCGGACAAATTTCAAGCAAGATGCTCGTACTTGAATGCGTTATAGTACCATTTTCCCCGATACAAAGATGGCATCTGTGAGAGTGGTCAATAGACACCGTATCGAATAGCGGCCACCTTGTGGGGTAACTTTTTATATTTAAATTGAAAAGTTGATATAAAATTACAGATTTATAAGAAGTACAGATTTAATTTAAAAAAACCTCAAATTTTGAAGCGGGAAAGATTAAAGATTTTCCTAGAAAATACTTATAAAAATGTTCAGACAGTCTCATGTGTTTTGTGCTCAAAATCTGATAAAGCCATTACTATAACTACTTAATTCTTTCCTTTAAATTTAGTCAATAATGTAAACACAAAATGTGCAACCATTCACGTCCTCAAGCAACAAAGAAACTGCCCTATACAAGATGGCAGCTATTCGATACGGTCTACATGTATATGGTGGTTCCGTACAAGATGTGAATTGCTGTAATTTTGACATTGTCCCTGATGGCACTCTGTGAATTTGCGAAATATTGAATGATTACCTTTATGAACATTTTAAGAAAACTTATTCAGTTGCTGCTGAAGAGTAATGGTTTTTAATAATACATTGTAATTCAATATTTTTTTCCAAGGCTGTACCTTTCAGAAATATGCAATAATTACATTTGTGAACATTTTAAAAACCATGACTTGATAATTTTGTCTATTTTTTTCTTGACATACTATAGTGAGATCCACAATATTGATGTCAAGGATACGAAGACCAAGGAGCATTACAGCATCCATTACAGCAAGTACTGTGGTCCAAGCAGCGACGGCCTCTCATGTAATGATAACGGAATCGCCACCAAGCTGCCACCGTTCCTGTTGCCGAAACCACCAAAAGCCAAGGCCAACTACATCTCCCACTTTTTCAAGAACGCACATACGTTCACATCTACATTTATGCCTCGATATGAGGGCAACTTGACCGGTGTACGGCACGTCACCTGTCTGTTTGCCTGCATGAGTTACCCCATGCTTGCAGTGCAGTGGATATCAAAGCCACTGTTGGCTCCATCCCTTTGGGAGTCTGTGGTGCTCAGCCCCATGGACTATGACATCACCTTGGGGATGGTCATCAAGGCAGCAGGAGTCAGTGCTGTACTCCTGCCCGTCTTCATCGCCACTGAAGTCTTGGGACGCGTCACTCCGACGATATACTCTTTATACAGACATACTCCTCTGGGACAGCCTGCTAAATGCAACGTCTTAAATAACAACTCTAATACCCTTACAGTAATTGAAATGCAATCCGATGAGGAGCAACCATCAACTAGTCAGGTTTTACCCGTTACGACTGATTATAATCCAATTCTTTCCACAGATTCTATAGTCATTGAAATGCCATCAGACGAGGAGCAATTATCAACTAGTCAGGTTTTACCCGTTACAACTAATTCGAATGCAATTCTTTCTACAGATTCTAAGTTTTTATCCGGCTCTTCACATCAAACCATTGTTAACAAACCTGAGATTTTTCAAATTCCAGATCAGATCCCTATTCCAGCAAAGTCAGCCACCGAAGCCAAAGCTGGCAGCAGACTCTGCCTTGCACTTGTTGTTTGCTTTGGTCACATCCTCCTGATTGCGTCCTGTGTCCTGGCTGTCCTGTGGTCTGTTTACTCCGTCCATGGCTTCTGTTGGAGTGCCTTCTGGGAATGGGCTGCCACTTCCATCATCTCGGTGCTCATCCAGGCTGTCATCATAGACACACTTAAGGCCATCATTGTAACTTGTTTGAAGGGGCATCGCAACAAAAGGTCTACATCTGTACCTCATGCACTCATCCATTAAATTTGAACATTTCAGTTTTAAATCAGTGGCAGAATGATAGCTCATCTGGAAAAGGAGTTTTGGGATGAAGGTCATGTGACAGAAACATGCCAGGATCTTGTATATAGTTGTAAATATTGTGAATTTTGTAAATATTGTAAATATTGTATATATTGTTTTGTTGAGAAAAAACATACAAAATATAAAAAAGGGGGTTGTGTGAAAACAAAATCACACCAACAGTTTAATCCTGCAGGATCCAAAACAGTGGAAAGGTAATCATTGATATTCCCAAAGTACGAAGACCTATTTGTATTCAGTGCACAATGTTGATCGTCAACTTCAAATCATGGTGAAAGGAATTTTTCTTTACAAATTCAGTATGTAATCGTCATCAGTAAATAACAATAATTTGGAATTCCAACTAGGCATGCACAACATGGAAGTTTTGACAATTTCACCGAATCCAAAATAATCCGCAGTCAACACCAGCAGAATGACACCTCAGTTGCTGAACACTTTAACTGTACTAATCACTTCATTTCTGACATGTCCATACAGAGCCCGAGGCTCTTGGTCGCCACCCAGACCCTGTTCGACTCAGCAGAGAGAAACTTTGGATTAAACGACTCGGCAGCATCCAGCCACATTGTCTCAACATCCAGGAGGAAAATGATTAATGTTTTCATTTTCTTCCTCCTATTTCAACCAACCAACCAACCCAAATATTCCTCATTTCTGTCTGCCCTTTTATACCCTATTTCCCCTTTCTTTCCATCCCCTCCCCAACTAACGTCACCCCATTTCCTCAACCCAAACCCCCTCATTTCCCCAACCCCCCTCTTCCAGTCCTGCTTCCCCCTAGTCCAATTGCCTCTAATGCTCACAGGCTCTTTTTGTTTAAAGAAACTTCAGCCTAGTCAACTTACCACCAATGTTAGTCTTGGATGTACTGGGAACATTACAATAATTTTTCACTTAGACTTCCGATAAACTGCTAAGACTTTGTGTTGTAAGTACACAAATTTAGCAGTTTTATACCATTTAACGTGGAATTGTTAACATCCATGCATTTAATGTGTCATAAATACCTGAATTTAATGTCAAAAACCATATTTTTGCTTCTCAGCTTGTCAAAGAATTATGTTTACTGGTCGCCACTTATTCTTCTTAATATGACTCAGGAATCACCAAAAAGTGCTAATAGTTTAAAGAGAAGTTTATTTACAAGTGATAACCATTAAACAATTTCCTTGAAAATAATTCAACTTTTTCTGCCAAATCCCACAGGGCGCTTTCACAGGAGGTAAAAAGGTCACGGGTCACTATTGCTCGTCTTCCACAACGGGAGAGGACAATAGAGCCAAGAGCCTTTCAGCTTGCAGCCACGTGCATTTCCCCACGTGGCTCTATTGTTATCTGCCATTCTAGAAGACAAGCAATATAGTGACTGTGACCTTTTGACCCCCTGTGAAAGCGCCCAATAGACTTAACAAGTCATCTCAGTGGCGACCAATGAATGGAATTCATGCCGCAACTTGCTTACACAATCTTTTTTTCCCTCAACAGGAACAGGAAACATAGAAGTCTTCTGATGATCATGGTTCACTTTTTAAATACGGAATGCCTAATAAAATTGTGCAAAATACAGCGATTTGAAGATAATTATACGCTTTATTGTATTAAAACTGAACAACAATGAAATATGCAGAAAATCTCAATTATTGCTCATTTGATCAAGTCATGTGACCATGGATGAAAACTAATGGGGTATTTTTTAACGAAGAAGAATAAAAATGTACATTATTGTTGTGAAGTTGGATGACAAGATTATCAACCGTGTTGCGAGGAATCGATGGTGTTTTTTGGGATATAAACTGTTTTATTCTGCAATGTGGCACACAAACAAATTATGAAATATAAAGCCTTTCAAAACATGCCAATAGAGATATTTCGGAAAGTGAAACACATTTGATTTTCAGAGTAAAAACATTATTTAAAGAAATGGGCACTTGGGTAAAACACTCGTTTTCTATAACCATATCAGCTGATTGTAAATAGGGGGAATTAATACTAGAAATAAATAATGGAAACGAAAAATTTGAGTGTCATGGTCTAATTTGTTTACAGCTTCTCATCGTGGCTTAATAAGGGGCAATTTCCTGTTTAGAAGAAACATTTGCTTAGTACAAAAACATTTGCTTTGCAAAAAATTGGTAAGCAGTTAAAAACGAATTATGTCTTACAATGAACACAAGTTCACATACGTTTTTAACTGCTATTCCATTTTTGCAAAGCTAGTAAATTTTGTATGCAGTAAAATGTTCTGCTATGAAATCGTCTATTTGAATGAATAATGCAAACATCCTGGGGCAACTTGAAGTCTTATGTTTTTCTTTATTTTTCCCCTTGTGTTTTCCTGAAGTGTGATGCACCCCAAACAGTGCCCTCTTTCTGTGATTTACTGCAATGAAATCTTCAAAGTTGAAAAAGGCTACATTTTATTGGTTTTACATCAACACGAACAATAGTAATGTCTCAATAAACAAGTAATCCATCATATGCAGCAAAGACTAGGCATAAAGTTGTTTAGCAGTCATGGGCTCACGAAAAAAGTTCTTGCGCCAATCTATGCCATAAGTGTCATGTGACCAGGGGCCAATTCTGTGATAATTACATTTTTGCTTTGTAATATCGTTTACCAGTGAAAATTGTATCTCAAATTGTGCTTTAGAAACAGCAGAATATTAATGAACATCGCACACGATTTTGGCCGGTCACCCATTTTGGCAATATAAAGCAAATAAATCCTGTACTAGTACTTTTAATAAGCAAATGTTTGGAATTGGCCCCAGGTGTCTAATGAGTATTTATGAAAGGAAACTCGGATTATTTTAATTATTCATACATAGTCTTGGAATAAGCAAAAGTATGAAACTTTCATCATAAAAGAAGTGTTTATCCATAGTGACCAGTATTCAGATTGACTAGTTTCAATGTTGCTTGGCAGTGGGTCTTGATGGCAGGAGCTATTGAGTGACGTCACTTAAGGAGATCAAAAAAAACCAAGGTTGTATTGAATCAAGAAAACTGGCCATATTGGAACATTTGTCATGGTGTCTTCGTAATTTGAGCCAGAGAACCAATGATTGCAGAATCTCTAGTACATCCTTGTTGCTTAGCAACTGTATTTTCCTTAGCAACAAAGCCCAGCAGCCGATTTCACGAAACTTACGCAGTTGCGTAAGCCCACGTGCGCAATGTTTTATTGCGTAAGTCGCGCAACAATTTAGCGACGATAACACGCAAGCTGTGGGGCTTGCGCAAGCTGCGCACTCTTTCGTGAAATCGGCTGCAACATGAATATTTATTTCAAACAAATCTAAACCGGAAAGACCAAATGCCTGCAGGTTATACTTGGATAAGGTTCTCCATGGGGTACTATTCCAAAATGGGCCATTATCAATGTAGGTTTTGATAACAAATACAATTAAGTGACGTCACTAAAATAAAACAAAAGGCCGTTGCCTATACGTTGCATGACATCGAGAAACCTGGTGATGTCAAAAACTTATTTCAGATCAACTAGCAGCAGACCACCGCCCAAGCATTTTCTGCTAAACGGCGTTATGAAATTGGCCCCAGGCTGGAGTCTATAGTGTAATCCGAGCAACATTTGGTGAGCCCGCCCTCTTGTGATTATTCCATTGTTACTGCGGTGTATTTCTATTGTGACTTCATGTAAATACCTTGGAGATACACCGCAGTTTTCTTTCGTCGGATTAGTCTATAGGATCCCTGGCCCTGTGAATGTGGGAAGTTGTATATCGGCGAGACTGGAAGGGACCTATACCCACCAGACTCGAAGAACAGAGAAGACTATGACAAATCAGCCATTGTCAAGCACTCCGTACAGTACAGCGAGGACATATCATCAACTGGGAAACCGCACAACTGATAGCGCCCATCGACAGATGGCACCCAAGACGCATCAGGGAAGCCATCGAAATACACAAGCACGACACAGTACCCCAATACATTGGCTTCAACATCAGCAATATCTGGCACTCTCCATTAACCAACCAGATCGATGGATCACCTACACCCTAGGTCCTCCCCCCACGACAGCCACTGCATGCCACAATGACACGTACCAGTGAGCACACCACGGCCAGGCACAGAATTAAGAGCATAACCACGCCTCCTCAACCGTACCCAAGCCATTCAGCTTGAGTGAACACATTGTACACTGAATGCCCGCAACCATACTTATGGGTGCACCCAAGTAAACAGGAAGAGATCCGTGCGCGAGCTCATGAATATTTTGTATGCCCCCAAGTTCTTCTTTATTGGGGAGAGTTGCGAGCTGAATGAGGGTGGTCTTGTGTATAATATGACCATCGTCGCGATGTTGGGTATTTTTTCTTGCAACCATAAACATTGTAGGCACTGTAGCTCCTAAAAGTGGCCCTATTTTGCTAGTAGCGTATGTGCCTTTGTTCCAAAATGGATGCTGGTCTGATTAGCAAGTTTCACTGCTGCAGGGGTTGTTTTGTTTCAAGTGGAAATTAGTGAATAAAAGTGACGGATTACCCCCATGAAATTGAACAGAATTAAAAAGATGAGACTTCAGTGAGTATTCCGGGGGCAATTTCATAAAGCTGTTTAGCAAAAATATTTGCTTAAATCAAAAATTTGTCTGCTTTATATATATGGGTTATAAAAATGGTTTAATTTCTTTTAAATACATTATTAGGGGTCGTTTAAAGTTGTCAACATTTTCAGTTCTACAAATAGTCGAAGACGGCCTGTGCGCTGTAAAATGTTGACATTTCATGCTAGGGCTATGCCTACTATATACCGACACAAACAAAATTTTATTATAAAGTATGCCTATGGGGATCGAACTGTGACCATGGTGACTGCCCCCAATTACCAAGTTTGCAAACGTGGCATTTAATCTCTGTTCGTGTCTCAGCTCACAGTCACAGCCATGTAAACGAAACTTGAGTTTTGACATTGAATTAATTAATCGCGATCCCAAAAGGAGGCGGGGCTGCCAGGGAGTCTCGGAGAGCGAAATCTGTCGATTCCAAGTCGTTGGAATGGAAAACAAAAGATCGTTCGACCGGCTGACGTCATTCCGCCCGCGCACGTAGGTACGTGGCCCGCACCCGGCCCTGTCCGTCTTCAAGGAAGTAACAAAAGGACTGCTAACCAGTCTACTCCCATAATTCCTCGCGAAAAGTATAGAAAGTCCACACTTTTTACTAGGCGTGCTCATGGAGTTCAACAAAAAGCAAAGAGAGGGTAAAGTTATCTTCACAAATTAACTAGTTTATTTGGATTTAATAGATTTAACCTAGCCCAGGAATGAAGTCTTCATGAAGCCAACGTTATACAGAGTTTTGAACGCCGAGTATAATTTTGCCAAGGAGATGGCATTCTCGCATCACGCGTTGTCAAGCAAAAGAAAGTCGCGTTCGTCGCGCACGCGTCTTCGGCGGTAGGAAAATCGAATGTTGTTCTTACAATGTGACACTTTCGTTCATTGCTTATGCAGTGTTGCACGTGTTTGATTTGTTCCTAAGAAATCTTCTACAAAGTACTAGAATGCGAATTTTGCTGACAATTGCGATATTTTTGGGAGCTTCGGTCATCAAGACTGCAAGGTGGGTTCTGGTTTATATTTTTAACATCTTTTTCCTTGCATTATTTTCATTAGGCCTAGGTCTACCATGATTACTAGTTAGGTTAACATGGTTAAATTAACTTTAACCTTCAGGCAAGTTAGGTTGGCAGATTCATCAAATTTTCAAATTGCTCAAATCACATGAACTTTTTTAAAATTTATTTTTACAATTGTAAAGTAAAGACTAGAGTAAACAAAAACAAACTGCAGTGATCAACACGAAACATTCTCCCAAAGAAATAGTAGGGGCCTAGGTTCTAAAACTAGTCACAATTTGGAGGCACAAAAATAAATATAAAAAGGCTCTCATTGCAGATTGTGAATCTGCCTAGCCTAGTACCAGCCTACTGAGGATTGTTAAATGTTGATGACTTGTCCCAACCACCAAGTTAACATTAATACTGGGTCTAGGCCCAGTAAGTTTTTGTTTTACTATTTTCTATATAGGCCTAGGCCTAAAATAATTCAGTTAGACCTGAACAACCAAGTTTCCAAATAAAACAAAAAGGCCTAAATATTTTAGCGACAGCCAATCCTTTGTAATGACAATTGTATCTTTCTTCTTTGCAGTTCCCAGACCCTGAGCACCATCTCGGGTCCCTTCCAGGGCAATCCTGCCATCTCTGCCCCGACTAGTGGTGACTGCCTCTCAACTGTTGATTGGCATGATATCATCTTTATCACTGCAGTCCCGATAGCTGCTGGCTTTGGACTGCTGCTGCTTGCTGCCTTTCTCAAAGATCTCAGACAGGCTTGCAAGGTAGGCCGACAAGTCAACAAGTTTGTAAACTCACTGGCATTAAACAAATTCAACTTGGCTTTTTTATAGTCAGGATTCATTGTATTTAGTAATAGTAATATGATTTTTCCTTATATCTTTCCTTCAAACAGAGCAATGCAGCTCCTGGGTCCATCAGAGATAATCGGGCTGAAAATGAATGCACCTATATCATAGACATAAACTACGGCGGCCGTTCAAAATGGGGTTCATTCCTGCGTTGGTGTGTCTGGCACAAATCATGTCGCAGAATCGGAAGCACGTGTTTTGTGAGACTCCAAGGAACTATTGGCTTCAGTGACTGGTAAGTTGATCAAGAAACTATTACATTCATTAAAAACAGATTACATGTTTGCACAACTTTTAAAAACAGGAACAACAGCATTACATAACTAAAGAATCATGTCGATAAACTGCTTCGTAGAAATTTCAATCACATAGATGCAGCAAGTTTTTGTTGTGGTTGCGTACCATTGCTATACATGTATCAACACTTTTAGTCCGATTTTTCTTGTCATAATTTTGGTTAACCTGCAAATGTTGTATTGGGGCTTTAAGAGGACCCTGTGATTTTGTTAAGGTGATAATTGTATTTCGTTATTGTTCGTCCTCTAGGATGATTTTTCGTCTGTTTCATGGACTGAATTCGGAACAGCAAACCCTAACAACACCTCAGTCCATCGGGGAAATTGTAACCGCGCAGGTACGCTTGGTGAGGATGCATCGACCGATTTTTGGATACCGCTTCCATACCAGTATTGGAGCCCGTCTGCGAGGAATCATCAACAGGGCATGTGATACGTAAGTTTAGCTTCAATTTTTTCGTTTCTCCTATCTTGAACTAGGATTTCACAATCTCGTGGTTTTGACCTATAAATGGTATATTTGTCTACTTTTACTTGTGAAATAACGTGTGGGGGTTTTTCCTGAATGGTTGGCCTTGTTTAGTATATATGCGCCAATCTGAGAGATGAAGTCATGTTCCGTGTACGTCTGCCATAACTGGGAGCCATCCAGTGCCATGAACTGTGGGTTTTGTGTTGATGATAAGCTTTTACATTATGTTGTCACTTTGAACAATTTTGTGCGTTTATTTGCTTGCGAAGCCTATACGCGTACGGTTTGTGCGCTGTTCGATTTAACAACAACACAGAGCACCAAGTTCATGGCAGTGGATTCGTCTATACATGACTCTGAAATGACGTCACTTCCTACAAATTGTCACGTGCCTAAGGATCTTGAGTGTAATAGGCTGCGATGTATTTCGAACAAATTTCAAGCAAGATGCTCGTACTTGAATGCGTTATAGTACCATTTTCCCCGATACAAAGATGGCATCTGTGAGAGTGGTCAATAGACACCGTATCGAATAGCGGCCACCTTGTGGGGTAACTTTTTATATTTAAATTGAAAAGTTGATATAAAATTACAGATTTATAAGAAGTACAGATTTAATAAAAAAAAACCTCAAATTTTGAAGCGGGAAAGATTAAAGATTTTCCTAGAAAATACTTATAAAAATGTTCAGACAGTCTCATGTGTTTTGTGCTCAAAATCTGATAAAGCCATTACTATAACTACTTAATTCTTTCCTTTAAATTTAGTCAATAATGTAAACACAAAATGTGCAACCATTCACGTCCTCAAGCAACAAAGAAACTGCCCTATACAAGATGGCAGCTATTCGATACGGTCTACATGTATATGGTGGTTCCGTACAAGATGTGAATTGCTGTAATTTTGACATTGTCCCTGATGGCACTCTGTGAATTTGCGAAATATTGAATGATTACCTTTATGAACATTTTAAGAAAACTTATTCAGTTGCTGCTGAAGAGTAATGGTTTTTAATAATACATTGTAATTCAATATTTTTTTCCAAGGCTGTACCTTTCAGAAATATGCAATAATTACATTTGTGAACATTTTAAAAACCATGACTTGATAATTTTGTCTATTTTTTTCTTGACATACTATAGTGAGATCCACAATATTGATGTCAAGGATACGAAGACCAAGGAGCATTACAGCATCCATTACAGCAAGTACTGTGGTCCAAGCAGCGACGGCCTCTCATGTAATGATAACGGAATAGCCACCAAGCTGCCACCGTTCCTGTTGCCGAAACCACCAAAAGCCAAGGCCAACTACATCTCCCACTTTTTCAAGAACGCACATACGTTTACATCTACATTTATGCCTCGATATGAGGGCAACTTGACCGGTGTACGGCACGTCACCTGTCTGTTTGCCTGCATGAGTTACCCCATGCTTGCAGTGCAGTGGATATCAAAGCCACTGTTGGCTCCATCCCTTTGGGAGTCTGTGGTGCTCAGCCCCATGGACTATGACATCACCTTGGAGATGGTCATCAAGGCAGCAGGAGTCAGTGCTGTACTCCTGCCCGTCTTCATCGCCACTGAAGTCTTGGGACGCGTCACTCCGACGATATACTCTTTATACAGACATACTCCTCTGGGACAGCCTGCTAAATGCAACGTCTTAAATAACAACTCTAATACTCTTACAGTAATTGAAATGCAATCCGATGAGGAGCAACCATCAACTAGTCAGGTTTTACCCGTTACGACTGATTATAATCCAATTCTTTCCACAGATTCTATAGTCATTGAAATGCCATCAGACGAGGAGCAATTATCAACTAGTCAGGTTTTACCCGTTACAACTAATTCGAATGCAATTCTTTCTACAGATTCTAAGTTTTTATCCGGCTCTTCACATCAAACCATTGTTAACAAACCTGAGATTTTTCAAATTCCAGATCAGATCCCTATTCCAGCAAAGTCAGCCACCGAAGCCAAAGCTGGCAGCAGACTCTGCCTTGCACTTGTTGTTTGCTTTGGTCACATCCTCCTGATTGCGTCCTGTGTCCTGGCTGTCCTGTGGTCTGTTTACTCCGTCCATGGCTTCTGTTGGAGTGCCTTCTGGGAATGGGCTGCCACTTCCATCATCTCGGTGCTCATCCAGGCTGTCATCATAGACACACTTAAGGCCATCATTGTAACTTGTTTGAAGGGGCATCGCAACAAAAGGTCTACATCTGTACCTCATGCACTCATCCATTAAATTTGAACATTTCAGTTTTAAATCAGTGGCAGAATGATAGCTCATCTGGAAAAGGAGTTTTGGGATGAAGGTCATGTGACAGAAACATGCCAGGATCTTGTATATAGTTGTAAATATTGTGAATTTTGTAAATATTGTAAATATTGTATATATTGTTTTGTTGAGAAAAAACATACAAAATATAAAAAAGGGGGTTGTGTGAAAACAAAATCACACCAACAGTTTAATCCTGCAGGATCCAAAACAGTGGAAAGGTAATCATTGATATTCCCAAAGTACGAAGACCTATTTGTATTCAGTGCACAATGTTGATCGTCAACTTCAAATCATGGTGAAAGGAATTTTTCTTTACAAATTCAGTATGTAATCGTCATCAGTAAATAACAATAATTTGGAATTCCAACTAGGCATGCACAACATGGAAGTTTTGACAATTTCACCGAATCCAAAATAATCCGCAGTCAACACCAGCAGAATGACACCTCAGTTGCTGAACACTTTAACTGTACTAATCACTTCATTTCTGACATGTCCATACAGAGCCCGAGGCTCTTGGTCGCCACCCAGACCCTGTTCGACTCAGCAGAGAGAAACTTTGGATTAAACGACTCGGCAGCATCCAGCCACATTGTCTCAACATCCAGGAGGAAAATGATTAATGTTTTCATTTTCTTCCTCCTATTTCAACCAACTTCCTTGATTATTTTTAACCCAAATATTCCTCATTTCTGTCTGCCCTTTTATACCCTATTTCCCCTTTCTTTCCATCCCCTCCCCAACTAACGTCACCCCATTTCCTCAACCCAAACCCCCTCATTTCCCCAACCCCCCTCTTCCAGTCCTGCTTCCCCCTAGTCCAATTGCCTCTAATGCTCACAGGCTCTTTTTTTAAAAAGAAACTTCAGCCTAGTCAACTTACCACCAATGTTAGTCTTGGATGTACTGGGAACATTACAATAATTTTTCACTTAGACTTCCGATAAACTGCTAAGACTTTGTGTTGTAAGTACACAAATTTAGCAGTTTTATACCATTTAACGTGGAATTGTTAACATCCATGCATTTAATGTGTCATAAATACCTGAATTTAATGTCAAAAACCATATTTTTGCTTCTCAGCTTGTCAAAGAATCACCAAAAAGTGCTAATAGTTTAAAGAGAAGTTTATTTACAAGTGATAACCATTAAACAATTTCCTTGAAAATAATTCAACTTTTTCTGCCAAATCCCACAGGGCGCTTTCACAGGAGGTAAAAAGGTCACGGGTCACTATTGCTCGTCTTCCACAACGGGAGAGGACAATAGAGCCAAGAGCCTTTCAGCTTGCAGCCACGTGCATTTCCCCACGTGGCTCTATTGTTATCTGCCATTCTAGAAGACAAGCAATATAGTGACTGTGACCTTTTGACCCCCTGTGAAAGCGCCCAATAGACTTAACAAGTCATCTCAGTGGCGACCAATGAATGGAATTCATGCCGCAACTTGCTTACACAATCTTTTTTCCCTCAACAGGAACAGGAAACATAGAAGTCTTCTGATGATCATGGTTCACTTTTTAAATACGGAATGCCTAATAAAATTGTGCAAAATACAGCGATTTGAAGATAATTATACGCTTTATTGTATTAAAACTGAACAACAATGAAATATGCAGAAAATCTCAATTATTGCTCATTTGATCAAGTCATGTGACCATGGATGAAAACTAATGGGGTATTTTTTAACGAAGAAGAATAAAAATGTACATTATTGTTGTGAAGTTGGATGACAAGATTATCAACCGTGTTGCGAGGAATCGATGGTGTTTTTTGGGATATAAACTGTTTTATTCTGCAATGTGGCACACAAACAAATTATGAAATATAAAGCCTTTCAAAACATGCCAATAGAGATATTTCGGAAAGTGAAACACATTTGATTTTCAGAGTAAAAACATTATTTAAAGAAATGGGCACTTGGGTAAAACAGTCAATCAGCTGATTGTAAATAGGGGGAATTAATACTAGAAATAAATAATGGAAACGAAAAATTTGAGTGTCATGGTCTAATTTGTTTACAGCTTCTCATCGTGGCTTAATAAGGGGCAATTTCCTGTTTAGAAGAAACATTTGCTTAGTACAAAAACATTTGCTTTGCAAAAAATTGGTAAGCAGTTAAAAACGAATTATGTCTTACAATGAACACAAGTTCACATACGTTTTTAACTGCTATTCCATTTTTGCAAAGCTAGTAAATTTTGTATGCAGTAAAATGTTCTGCTATGAAATCGTCTATTTGAATGAATAATGCAAACATCCTGGGGCAACTTGAAGTCTTATGTTTTTCTTTATTTTTCCCCTTGTGTTTTCCTGAAGTGTGATGCACCCCAAACAGTGCCCTCTTTCTGTGATTTACTGCAATGAAATCTTCAAAGTTGAAAAAGGCTACATTTTATTGGTTTTACATCAACACGAACAATAGTAATGTCTCAATAAACAAGTAATCCATCATATGCAGCAAAGACTAGGCATAAAGTTGTTTAGCAGTCATGGGCTCACGAAAAAAGTTCTTGCGCCAATCTATGCCATAAGTGTCATGTGACCAGGGGCCAATTCTGTGATAATTAAATTTTTGCTTTGTAATATGGTTTACCAGTGAAAATTGTATCTCAAATTGTGCTTTAGAAACAGCAGAATATTAATGAACATCGCACACGATTTTGGCCGGTCACCCATTTTGGCAATATAAAGCAAATAAATCCTGTACTAGTACTTTTAATAAGCAAATGTTTGGAATTGGCCCCAGGTGTCTAATGAGTATTTATGAAAGGAAACTCGGATTATTTTAATTATTCATACATAGTCTTAGAATAAGCAAAAGTATGAAACTTTCATCATAAAAGAAGTGTTTATCCATAGTGACCAGTATTCAGATTGACTAGTTTCAATGTTGCTTGGCAGTGGGTCTTGATGGCAGGAGCTATTGAGTGACGTCACTTAAGGAGATCAAAAAAAACCAAGGTTGTATTGAATCAAGAAAACTGGCCATATTGGAACATTTGTCATGGTGTCTTCGTAATTTGAGCCAGAGAACCAATGATTGCAGAATCTCTAGTACATCCTTGTTGCTTAGCAACTGTATTTTCCTTAGCAACAAAGCCCAGCAGCCGATTTCACGAAACTTACGCAGTTGCGTAAGCCCACGTGCGCAATGTTTTATTGCGTAAGTCGCGCAACAATTTAGCGACGATAACACGCAAGCTGTGGGGCTTGCGCAAGCTGCGCACTCTTTCGTGAAATCGGCTGCAACATGAATATTTATTTCAAACAAATCTAAACCGGAAAGACCAAATGCCTGCAGGTTATACTTGGATAAGGTTCTCCATGGGGTACTATTCCAAAATGGGCCATTATCAATGTAGGTTTTGATAACAAATACAATTAAGTGACGTCACTAAAATAAAATAAAAGGCCGTTGCCTATACGTTGCATGACATCGAGAAACCTGGTGATGTCAAAAACTTATTTCAGATCAACTAGCAGCAGACCACCGCCCAAGCATTTTCTGCTAAACGGCGTTATGAAATTGGCCCCAGGCTGGAGTCTATAGTGTAATCCGAGCAACATTTGGTGAGCCCGCCCTCTTGTGTTTATTCCATTGTTACTGCGGTGTATTTCTATTGTGACGTCATGTAAATACCTTGGAGATACACCGCAGTTTTCTTTCGTCGGATTAGTCTATAGGATCCCTGGCCCTGTGAATGTGGGAAGTTGTATATCGGCGAGACTGGAAGGGACCTATACCCACCAGACTCGAAGAACAGAGAAGACTATGACAAATCAGCCATTGTCAAGCACTCCGTACAGTACAGCGAGGACATATCATCAACTGGGAAACCGCACAACTGATAGCGCCCATCGACAGATGGCACCCAAGACGCATCAGGGAAGCCATCGAAATACACAAGCACGACACAGTACCCCAATACATTGGCTTCAACATCAGCAATATCTGGCACTCTCCATTAACCAACCAGATCGATGGATCACCTACACCCTAGGTCCTCCCCCCACGACAGCCACTGCATGCCACAATGACACGTACCAGTGAGCACACCACGGCCAGGCACAGAATTAAGAGCATAACCACGCCTCCTCAACCGTACCCAAGCCATTCAGCTTGAGTGAACACATTGTACACTGAATGCCCGCAACCATACTTATGGGTGCACCCAAGTAAACATGAAGAGATCCGTGCGCGAGCTCTTGAATATTTTGTATGCCCTCAAGTTCTTCTTTATTGGGGAGAGTTGCGAGCTGAATGAGGGTGGTCTTGTGTATAATATGACCATCGTCGCGATGTTGGGTATTTTTTCTTGCAACCATAAACATTGTAGGCACTGTAGCTCCTAAAAGTGGCCCTATTTTGCTAGTAGCGTATGTGCCTTTGTTCCAAAATGGATGCTGGTCTGATTAGCAAGTTTCACTGCTGCAGGGGTTGTTTTGTTTCAAGTGGAAATTAGTGAATAAAAGTGACGGATTACCCCCATGAAATTGAACAGAATTGAAAAGATGAGACTTCAGTGAGTATTCCGGGGGCAATTTCATAAAGCTGTTTAGCAAAAATATTTGCTTAAATCAAAAATTTGTCTGCTTTATATACATGTATATGGGTTATAAAAATGGTTTAATTTCTTTTAAATACATTATTAGGGGTCGTTTAAAGTTGTCAACATTTTCAGTTCTACAAATAGTCGAAGACGGCCTGTGTGCTGTAAAATGTTGACATTTCATGCTAGGGCTATGCCTACTATATACCGACACAAACAAAATTTTATTATAAAGTATGCCTATGGGGATCGAACTGTGACCATGGTGACTGCCCCCAATTACCAAGTTTGCAAACGTGGCATTTAATCTCTGTTCGTGTCTCAGCTCACAGTCACAGCCATGTAAACGAAACTTGAGTTTTGACATTGAATTAATTAATCGCGATCCCAAAAGGAGGCGGGGCTGCCAGGGAGTCTCGGAGAGCGAAATCTGTCGATTCCAAGTCGTTGAAATGGAAAACAAAAGATCGTTCGACCGGCTGACGTCATTCCGCCCGCGCACGTAGGTACGTGGCCCGCACCCGGCCCTGTCCGTCTTCAAGGAAGTAACAAAAGGACTGCTAACCAGTCTACTCCCATAATTCCTCGCGAAAAGTATAGAAAGTCCACACTTTTTACTAGGCGTGCTCATGGAGTTCAACAAAAAGCAAAGAGAGGGTAAAGTTATCTTCACAAATTAACTAGTTTATTTGGATTTAATAGATTTAACCTAGCCCAGGAATGAAGTCTTCATGAAGCCAACGTTATACAGAGTTTTGAACGCCGAGTATAATTTTGCCAAGGAGATGGCATTCTCGTATCACGCGTTGTCAAGCAAAAGAAAGTCGCGTTCGTCGCGCACGCGTCTTCGGCGGTAGGAAAATCGAATGTTGTTCTTACAATGTGACACTTTCGTTCATTGCTTATGCAGTGTTGCACGTGTTTGATTTGTTCCTAAGAAATCTTCTACAAAGTACTAGAATGCGAATTTTGCTGACAATTGCGATATTTTTGGGAGCTTCGGTCATCAAGACTGCAAGGTGGGTTCTGGTTTATATTTTTAACATCTTTTTCCTTGCATTATTTTCATTAGGCCTAGGTCTACCATGATTACTAGTTAGGTTAACATGGTTAAATTAACTTTAACCTTCAGGCAAGTTAGGTTGGCAGATTCATCAAATTTTCAAATTGCTCAAATCACATGAACTTTTTTAAAATTTATTTTTACAATTGTAAAGTAAAGACTAGAGTAAACAAAAACAAACTGCAGTGATCAACACGAAACATTCTCCCAAAGAAATAGTAGGGGCCTAGGTTCTAAAACTAGTCACAATTTGGAGGCACACAAATGAATATAAAAAGGCTCTCATTGCAGATTGTGAATCTGCCTAGCCTAGTACCAGCCTACTGAGGATTGTTAAATGTTGATGACTTGTCCCAACCACCAAGTTAACATTAATACTGGGTCTAGGCCCAGTAAGTTTTTGTTTTACTATTTTCTATATAGGCCTAGGCCTAAAATAATTCAGTTAGACCTGAACAACCAAGTTTCCAAATAAAACAAAAAGGCCTAAATATTTTAGCGACAGCCAATCCTTTGTAATGACAATTGTATCTTTCTTCTTTGCAGTTCCCAGACCCTGAGCACCATCTCGGGTCCCTTCCAGGGCAATCCTGCCATCTCTGCCCCGACTAGTGGTGACTGCCTCTCAACTGTTGATTGGCATGATATTGTAACAAGAATATTCCCTGCTTGTTAAAGAACTCGGCACGAAAAGAACACAAGGCAAAAGACAATTCTCAGCATGAAAGTACCGCAGGTTTATTTGGATCAACTTTCCTCAACAAACACAAAGATCAAAGATGGCGCAGAGAATCGCGTCCCCGCGCGGAACGGGTATCCCGATCCTCCGGCAGGGGCTCACGCCACCCGGCTCCGTGGGGAGCCGCAATGGCGCCACCAACACGTCAGTTAGACCCACCGTGAAACGGTGCTGGCGCCCCCAGCGGCGGATCGGGACGGCCGTTACACCGCCCCCTTCGAGGACCCTGCTTGTCCCCAAAGCAGGCGGCGACGCCCAGTTCCGCCGGGAAGACGATTCCCTGCAATACATGGCAACTGCAACTGCAGAACAACAAAAAAACAAAGAACAACTGTTAGAAAAAGAACACAACATGGCAACAAAGTGTCTGATTAGCTAGGGGGTGGTGGTCCCCGCTGCGTCTCCGTCTGGGTGCCGCTCTCTGTCCGCGATGGCGTTGTAGCGCTCGGGGGCCGCTCCGATGGGGGTGGTGTCGAGGCTCTCTGGGCGTCCGGCTGGGGTGCCGCGGCGACCGGGGGTTGCTCCGGTGGGGTGCGATTCCCCCCACGAGCGGGCGGCTCCGACAGGGCGGTTCCGGGCTGGGACGCCTCAGCGCGAGGGGGCGGCTCCGAATGGCCGCCAAGCCCCCTCCGCTCCCTGTCTTCGCCGTCCATCCCGTCGTCGCTGGCGTGCACGTCCAATTGGTCGCCCACTGTCACGGTCGCCACCCTCTCTGATCGCCGGGGACAATACTGGAGGTGGCGATGCCTAACGTCATCCCTGTAGAAGGATCTCCCGCATCCGAGGGGGCACTCGAACGGCATCGTCGGGTGTAGCGCCGGGCACGCTGTTCGGTGGTGCCTCCTCAGGTTCGACAGGCGGGTGAACCGCCGGTCGCAGTGGCTGCACTGGGCGTTGCTCATCCTTATAAGGGGGCGGGCTCCGGCCCGCTCTCCGCCGTTTGTGGTGCGCCCTGCTGTCGGGGCGCCTCCGGTCTCCTGCTTCCGCGTCCTTACCAGGGGCGGGTTCCGAACCGCCCTCAGCTGTGGGGGCGCGCCCTCGTGGCGGGGCGCCTCCCGGTCTCCTGCTTCCGCGTCCTCCTCGGGGTTTCCCGGCGGCGGCCGCGTCGCCAGGTCCTCTGTTTTCACTTTATCTCCTGGGCCCTCTCTGGCCGGCCGCGTCTCCTGGTTCAGTAGGTCTCTCTCCGTCCCGGTGGCCTCCTCTTCGCGGGGAGCCGCTGCGTCTAGGTACACCGTCCCAACCCCTATCCATTGTGGTTCCTTCACCGCTCCTCGAATTATCACCTTGTGTCCAACATGAACTCTTGCCACCGATGGGTGCTGTTCGTAGCCTCTTAAAGCCGCGGGCTTTCCATTGATCAACACTGTGTTGTCCCCCCACCGCCACTGGCAACGGTATGTCGACAGGAAGTCTATCCCCAGGATGACATCCGGCTCAATTTTAGCTACAATGCAGGCATGGCTCAAGACCTGATCTCCGATCTGGAGTTCAAAAGTAGCCCTCCCCCGGACCTGCATGGGGCTCCCATCCGCTTGCCTCAGAGTCTCCGGCAGAGGCTGGAGGTTTGGCTTCCCGGGTCCGTAAAGTTCGTCATAGATGCGTTCGGAAATTAGGCTCACCGAAGCTCCCGTGTCCAGCAAGAAGCAGACAGGCGTCGACACAACTTTCCCCGCAATGTAGTTTTCCCCCAGCGGCACATTCGGTGTCGTCTGGTTCCGTCCTGGTGGTCTTCCCCCGGCTGTCCGCTGGCTCGGCTTCCTACGTGGACAATCGCGTCGGAAGTGCCCGAATTCGTGGCACCCAAAGCACTCCACCATCGACCGGTCGAGCGGTCTACGCGCGTAGCCTGTGCTCTCCGTGTTCCTGTATGGTGTAGGTTGCGCTAGCTCCACTACCGACCTCACTTCCCTGGTTCCTTGTCTTCCCTTCCTGTTCTGTACCTGGGACTCCAGGAAAGCCTCCATCTCCGTTGCCAGGGTGATTGCTTCGGTCAGGGTCGTCGCCTTTCTCGAAAAAACGTGGCGTTGCAGCTGCTCGTCACCTAATGCATTCCGGAAAGCATCCACAGCCAGGTCCTCCCGAGCTTGCGTGGGGAGATTTGGGTAGCTCTTGGAAACCAACCGCCTGATCGACTGCCCCAGGCCACTGATAGATTCGTCCCGACGTCTGGTGCACATCGACAGCTGGGCCCGATGCAGTGGAACTTGGGCCGTGACTCCGAAACGCTGTTCGAGGTACTCTAGGATACGGAGGTACTCCGTCCGAGCCTCCGGTGCCATATCAGCCAGAGCTTCCCGTGCCGAGCCCTTCAGATGGGCCCCCAGAAACATTGCCTTCTCGGACTCGCTCCACTGGTTGACTCTGGCCACGCTCTCAAAATGGACCAGGTAATCCGACCACGAGGAAACCCCGTCAAACTTATCTGGAAGCATCATCGGTCGTCGACCTCCTCCGGGGGGCCCCGCGGTCGGCGGTTGTGCCGGTGATGGACCGGACCCCGTGGCTGGCTGGGTGGCTGGAGTGTCTGCATCCGGGTTCCCGCTCCGCGGTGGCGCCCCATAGGGTTGTGTAGTGCGGTTCTCCGAGGGGAGCCTCCCGCCATATAGTTGTGCAGTGCGGTTCTCCGAGGGGAGCCTCCCGCCATGTAGTTGTGCAGTGCGGAGCTCCGAGGGGAGCCCTCCGCCATACAGTCGTGCAGTGCGGTTCTCCGAGGGGAGCCTCCCGCCATGTAGTTGTGCAGTGCGGAGCGAATCCTGATGCTCCGCACCATAGGGTTGTGCAGTGCGGTTCTCCGAGGGGAGCCTCCCGCCATGTAGTTGTGCAGTGCGGAGCGAATCCTGATGCTCCGCACCATAGGGTTGTGCAGTGCGGAGCAAATTATCGTGCTCCGCACCATAGGGTTGTGCAGTGCGGAGCAAATTATCGTGCTCCGCACCATAGGGTTGTACAGTGCGGAGCAATTTCACTTGCTCCGCACCATAGGGTTGTGCAGTGCGGAGCAAATTATCGTGCTCCGCACCATAGGGTTGTGCAGTGCGGAGCAATTTCACTTGCTCCGCACCATAGGGTTGTGCAGTGCGGAGCAAATTATCGTGCTCCGCACCATAGGGTTGTACAGTGCGGAGCAATTTCACTTGCTCCGCACCATAGGGTTGTGCAGTGCGGAGCAATTTCACTTGCTCCGCACCATAGGGTTGTGCAGTGCGGAGCAATTTCACTTGCTCCGCACCATAGGGTTGTGCAGTGCGGAGCAATTTCACTTGCTCCGCACCATAGGGTTGTGCAGTGCGGAGCAATTTCACTTGCTCCGCACCATAGGGTTGTGCAGTGCGGAGCAAATTATCGTGCTCCGCACCATAGGGTTGTGCAGTGCGGAGCAAATTATCGTGCTCCGCACCATAGTCTCGTGGCATGCGGGTCTCCGAGGGGAGCCTTCCAACATGGTCGTGTGCAGCGCGGAGTCGGTCCGAAGGTTCCGCGCCGTAGTCTGGTAGCGTGCGGGGCTCCGGTGGGAGCCGTCCGTTAGGGTCGTGTGCGGTGCGGAGTCGGTCCGAAGGTTCCGCGCCGTAGTCACGTGGCATGCGGGTCTCCGATGGGAGCCATCCAACATGGTCGTGTGCGGCGCGGAACCGATCCGGAGGTTCCGCTCCGTAGTCTGGTAGCATGCGGGTCTCCGAGGGGAGCCTTCCAACATGGTCGTGTGCGGTGCGGAGTCGGTCCGAAGGTTCCGCGCCGTAGTCACGTGGCATGCGGGTCTCCGATGGGAGCCATCCAACATGGTCGTGTGCGGCGCGGAGTCGGTCCGGGGATTCTGCGCCATAGTCTGGTAGCGTGCGGGGCTCCAAGCGGAGCTGTTCTCCCTGGTCGAGTGCGGCGCGGAGTCGATCCGGAGGTTCCGCTCCGTAGTCTCGTGGCATGCGGGTCTCCGGTGGGAGCCGTCCAACATGGTCGTGTGCGGCGCGGAATTGATCCGGAGGTTCCGCGCTGTAGTCTCGTGGCATGCGGGGCTCCGGTGGGAGCCGTCCGATAGGGTCGTATGCGGCGCGGAGTTGATCCGGAGGTTCCGCGCCGTAGTCACGTGGCATGCGGGTCTCCGGTGGGAGCCATCCAACACGGTCGTGTGCGGCGTGGAGTCGGTCCGAAGGTTCCGCGCCGTAGTCACGTGGCATGCGGGTCTCCGAGGGGAGCCGTCCAACATGGTCGTGTGCGGCGCGGAATTGATCCGGAGGTTCCGCGCTGTAGTCTCGTGGCATGCGGGTCTCCGATGGGAGCCATCCAACATGGTCGTGTGCGGCGCGGAGTTGGTCCGGAGATTCCGCTCCGTAGTCTGGTAGCATGCGGGTCTCCGAGGGGAGCCGTCCAACATGGTCGTGTGCGGCGCGGAGTTGGTCCGGAGTTTCCGCGCTGTAGTCTCGTGCCATGCGGGTCTCCGAGGGGAGCCATCCAACATGGTCGTGTGCGGTGCGGAGTCGGTCCGAAGGTTCCGCGCCGTAGTCACGTGGCATGCGGGTCTCCGAGGGGAGCCGTCCAACATGGTCGTGTGCGGCGCGGAATTGATCCGGAGGTTCCGCGCTGTAGTCTCGTGCCATGCGGGTCTCCGAGGGGAGCCATCCAACATGGTCGTGTGCGGTGCGGAGTCGGTCCGAAGGTTCCGCGCCGTAGTCACGTGGCATGCGGGTCTCCGAGGGGAGCCATCCAACATGGTCGTGTGCGGTGCGGAGTCGGTCCGAAGGTTTCGCGCCGTAGTCACGTGGCATGCGGGTCTCCGAGGGGAGCCGTCCAACATGGTCGTGTGCGGCGCGGAATTGATCCGGAGGTTCCGCGCTGTAGTCTCGTGGCATGCGGGTCTCCGATGGGAGCCATCCAACATGGTCGTGTGCAGCGCGGAGTCGATCCGGAGGTTCCGCTCCGTAGTCTGGTAGCATGCGGGTCTCCGAGGGGAGCCGTCCAACATGGTCGTGTGCGGTGCGGAGTCGGTCCGGAGGTTCCGCGCCGTAGTCACGCGGCATGCGGGTCTCCGATGGGAGCCGTCCAACATGGTCGTGTGCGGTGCGGAGTCGGTCCGGAGGTTCCGCGCCGTAGTCACGCGGCATGCGGGTCTCCGATGGGAGCCGTCCAACATGGTCGTGTGCGGTGCGGGGTGGATCCTCCGGAACCCACCGGAACTTTCCCGGCTCAAAATGCACCGGGGTCGAACTTAGGTCTGTCCATGGGTCGCTGGTTTGATCTAACCCCCCGCAAAAACTACTCGGATTGGCAGGGTCAGGCCGTACCGTACGTACCGGCCTTTTTCCCTCTACAATCTCAGGCTCTAACAATTTACCAGTATCCTCCCACCACCCGGAGTTTTCTCTCGGGTTTTCCCCAACAAACGAGTACAGTAATTCATCTACAGTTACGAACGTACTACTGTGGGCCTTGTCAGTCTGGCCTCCGTACTGGTACTCGTCACTTTCTGGCATGTCCCCGCTCCGCGGCGAGTCTGATACCAGACCTCCCCGGTCTCGTGAATTCATTGCTTGAAAATCTCGAATTCCACCTGTATTTCTCTCAGTGTGCCGCCCCACCGCTGCCGCCAGTGTAACAAGAATATTCCCTGCTTGTTAAAGAACTCGGCACGAAAAGAACACAAGGCAAAAGACAATTCTCAGCATGAAAGTACCGCAGGTTTATTTGGATCAACTTTCCTCAACAAACACAAAGATCAAAGATGGCGCAGAGAATCGCGTCCCCGCGCGGAACGGGTATCCCGATCCTCTGGCAGGGGCTCACGCCACCCGGCTCCGTGGGGAGCCGCAATGGCGCCACCAACACGTCAGTTAGACCCACCGTGAAACGGTGCTGGCGCCCCCAGCGGCGGATCGGGACGGCCGTTACAATATCATCTTCATCACTGCAGTCCCGATAGCTGCTGGCTTTGGACTGCTGCTGCTTGCTGCCTTTCTCAAAGATCTCAGACAGGCTTGCAAGGTAGGCCGACAAGTCAACAAGTTTGTAAACTCACTGGCATTAAACAAATTCAACTTGGCTTTTTTATAGTCAGGATTCATTGTATTTAGTAATAGTAATATGATTTTTCCTTATATCTTTCCTTCAAACAGAGCAATGCAGCTCCTGGGTCCATCAGAGATAATCGGGCTGAAAATGAATGCACCTATATCATAGACATAAACTACGGCGGCCGTTCAAAATGGGGTTCATTCCTGCGTTGGTGTGTCTGGCACAAATCATGTCGCAGAATCGGAAGCACGTGTTTTGTGAGACTCCAAGGAACTATTGGCTTCAGTGACTGGTAAGTTGATCAAGAAACTATTACATTCATTAAAAACAGATTACATGTTTGCACAACTTTTAAAAACAGGAACAACAGCATTACATAACTAAAGAATCATGTCGATAAACTGCTTCGTAGAAATTTCAATCACATAGATGCAGTAATACTTCAGAAAAACTGAAAAATCCATGCAAGTTTTTGTTGTGGTTGCGTACCATTGCTATACACCAATCCGAGCTGCAAAGTCATGGTCCGTGTACGTCCGCCATAGCTGGGGGCCATCCAGTGCCATGAACTGTGGGTTTTGTGTTGATGATATGCTGTTACATTATGTTGTCACTTCGAACAATTTTGCGCGTTTATTTGCTTGCGAAGCCTGTGTACGCGTACGCGTTGTGCGCTGTTCGATTTAACAACAAGACAAAGCGCCCAGTCCATGGCAGTGGATGGCCCCCAGCTATGGCGGACTTGCAGGGAAGGAGTCCTTAGCAACCGGATTCGTGTATACATGTATCAACACTTTTAGTCCGATTTTTCTTGTCATAATTTTGGTTAACCTGCAAATGTTGTATTGGGGCTTTAAGAGGACCCTGTGATTTTGTTAAGGTGATAATTGTATTTCGTTATTGTTCGTCCTCTAGGATGATTTTTCGTCTGTTTCATGGACTGAATTCGGAACAGCAAACCCTAACAACACCTCAGTCCATCGGGGAAATTGTAACCGCGCAGGTACGCTTGGTGAAGATGCATCGACCGATTTTTGGATACCGCTTCCATACCAGTATTGGAGCCCGTCTGCGAGGAATCATCAACAGGGCATGTGATACGTAAGTTTAGCTTCAATTTTTTTCGTTTCTTCTATCTTGAACTAGGATTTCACAATCTCGTGGTTTTGACCTATAAATGGTATATTTGTCTACTTTTACTTGTGAAATAACGTGTGGGGGTTTTTCCTGAATGGTTGGCCTTGTTTAGTATATATACGCCAATCTGAGAGCTGAAGTCATGTTCCGTGTACGTCTGCCATAACTGGGAGCCATCCAGTGCCATGAACTGTGGGTTTTGTGTTGATGATAAGCTGTTACATTATGTTGTCACTTTGAACAATTTTGTGCGTTTATTTGCTTGCGAAGCCTATACGCGTACGGTTTGTGCGCTGTTCGATTTAACAACAACACAGAGCACCAAGTTCATGGCAGTGGATTCGTCTATACATGACTCTGAAATGACGTCACTTCCTACAAATTGTCACGTGCCTAAGGATCTTGAGTGTAATAGGCTGCGATGTATTTCGAACAAATTTCAAGCAAGATGCTCGTACTTGAATGCGTTATAGTACCATTTTCCCCGATACAAAGATGGCATCTGTGAGAGTGGTCAATAGACACCGTATCGAATAGCGGCCACCTTGTGGGGTAACTTTTTATATTTAAATTGAAAAGTTGATATAAAATTACAGATTTATAAGAAGTACAGATTTAATAAAAAAAAAACTCAAATTTTGAAGCGGGAAAGATTAAAGATTTTCCTAGAAAATACTTATAAAAATGTTCAGACAGTCTCATGTGTTTTGTCAGTCTCATGTGTTTTGTGCTCAAAATCTGATAAAGCCATTACTATAACTACTTAATTCTTTCCTTTAAATTTAGTCAATAATGTAAACACAAAATGTGCAACCATTCACGTCCTCAAGCAACAAAGAAACTGCCCTATACAAGATGGCAGCTATTCGATACGGTCTACATGTATATGGTGGTTCCGTACAAGATGTGAATTGCTGTAATTTTGACATTGTCCCTGATGGCACTCTGTGAATTTGCGAAATATTGAATGATTACCTTTATGAACATTTTAAGAAAACTTATTCAGATTTTGTCGATCTAACTTAACAAAAAAACGAGAAAAAACCCAACACATTTATATGTACCACCTTGGATAACAACATATTTGACCACCTACAACCTGACAACAAAAATAACATCAAAAATGTTTGTTAATGTCTTATTTAAATCCTTTTAAGAAGTATTATAGCAATATTTGATGCCATGTAAGCCATCTGATCTAATGACTATTGTCTATAAGACCAAACATGATAAACATAATATTGAGGGTATTATGATAAGCATAATACCCACGTAAGTTGAGCATTATAGTTTTATATTTTGCACTTTGCACTCTAGTTTTACAGTTTATTAGTGCTACGGCTCCCATTGCTTATATCTCATGATAATCATCAGCCCAGTTGCTGCTGAAGAGTAATGGTTTTTAATAATACATTGTAATTCAATATTTTTTTCCAAGGCTGTACCTTTCAGAAATATGCAATAATTACATTTGTGAACATTTTAAAAACCATGACTTGATAATTTTGTCTATTTTTTTCTTGACATACTATAGTGAGATCCACAATATTGATGTCAAGGATACGAAGACCAAGGAGCATTACAGCATCCATTACAGCAAGTACTGTGGTCCAAGCAGCGACGGCCTCTCATGTAATGATAACGGAATCGCCACCAAGCTGCCACCGTTCCTGTTGCCGAAACCACCAAAAGCCAAGGCCAACTACATCTCCCACTTTTTCAAGAACGCACATACGTTCACATCTACATTTATGCCTCGATATGAGGGCAACTTGACCGGTGTACGGCACGTCACCTGTCTGTTTGCCTGCATGAGTTACCCCATGCTTGCAGTGCAGTGGATATCAAAGCCACTGTTGGCTCCATCCCTTTGGGAGTCTGTGGTGCTCAGCCCCATGGACTATGACATCACCTTGGGGATGGTCATCAAGGCAGCAGGAGTCAGTGCTGTACTCCTGCCCGTCTTCATCGCCACTGAAGTCTTGGGACGCGTCACTCCGACGATATACTCTTTATACAGACATACTCCTCTGGGACAGCCTGCTAAATGCAACGTCTTAAATAACAACTCTAATACTCTTACAGTAATTGAAATGCAATCCGATGAGGAGCAACCATCAACTAGTCAGGTTTTACCCGTTACGACTGATTATAATCCAATTCTTTCCACAGATTCTATAGTCATTGAAATGCCATCAGACGAGGAGCAATTATCAACTAGTCAGGTTTTACCCGTTACAACTAATTCGAATGCAATTCTTTCTACAGATTCTAAGTTTTTATCCGGCTCTTCACATCAAACCATTGTTAACAAACCTGAGATTTTTCAAATTCCAGATCAGATCCCTATTCCAGCAAAGTCAGCCACCGAAGCCAAAGCTGGCAGCAGACTCTGCCTTGCACTTGTTGTTTGCTTTGGTCACATCCTCCTGATTGCGTCCTGTGACCGTGTTTACACTTGATCCCGAGCTCGGGATCGAACACCGAGCTCGGGATCAGCCCCGGATCACAAATAGGTGTAAACGCTCTCGGAACCAAACTGGCCCCGGATCAGACCCCGAGATTTTGGTCTCGCGATGGCGGAGGGTTCGATCCCGAGCTCGGGATCAGTTTGCGGTTAGCTGGGCAATAAATCTTCCCCACATCCTGTTGCGGGCTAAAGCGCGCGAAAATTCCAGGGAAGCCCGCGCTCGTATTATATACTAGTCTTGGTGCAAGACGATACTGCGTGATATTTGTCACTGACCGCCGCACGCTAACCAACATTCACCGACATTCGCCAAGAGAGGGCGCCATACACTGTACTATGAGGACAGGGAACCAGTCTACGTCCGTGCTCTGCAGTATCGTCTTGGGACAAATCCTGAATCGCTCGGGAAATTCCGAGCGCATTCCAAGCATTGCTCATTATGCCATGCATACCTATGACGTAGGGCTTATTAACATATTTCAAGCCGAGCGCTGTGAAGTCTGGTACCTGTACGTACGTCTTAATTATCAAACAGGAAAAGCACACGTTATCGCGTCAGACAAGTCCGTGCTTTATTTGTTTTTAAAAGAAACAATATGATAATGTGGCAATGGGGCCAGTTTTTTTCCCAATGGATTCAACGAACTTCGGCTTTGGTTTGTCGGCCCGGCAACCAAAGCCGTTATTTGGCTGAACCCGTACGCTGCAGAAACGTGTCTTTATTATGATTTCAGACTGCGAAAACCGTACGGCACTCGCTGGCTAGCTAGCGCTATACGCGGACGAGACTGCCATGGGTCCTGTGTTTGAAGAAAAAACATAATTTTTGTTACTACTAAAATCACGTTTCATCGCCAAATTTAAAGATAGTATACATGATTGGTAAACTGTTGCAAATAGTTTTATCCCCCTGTGTGATTGAAGATATGCATGATTAAAATTAACCTGAGCAAAAACCAGCTTCGAACTTCGTCTAACCATGGAGGAAGGAAAGTCTTTCCTTCCTCCATGGTCTAACTTTTGAGAAAACAGTCAAAAAAGGGTTTGCAGTCATTTCGCCCCAAAACCACTTTGCCCTGAACCATTTCGCCCTGAACCTTTTCGCCCTGAACCTCGGCCTGTGCACAAAGTGGTTTTGGAGCGAAGTAGCATGTGGGCGATGTAGTGTTTGGACGAAGTGATTTGGGGCGAAATGGCACTCAGGCAAAGTGGTTTGGCGGCGAAATGGCACTTGGGCGAATTGAATTTTCGTCTCATGAGACGAAAACTAATTGTTTTACTGATTTCTCAAAGACTATAGCACTTCAGACAAAACCATTTCAGGGGAAGTTTTCTACGGTCATCGTGTTTATATTGTGTAAGTTAGGCGTAAATCTGTGAACATTTCTGATTTTCGAGAATTAGTGTCTACAAAAATGTTCTGATTTTTTTTAAAACAAAAGGTCATGCCTATTTGTTTCCGCAAATGATCGACGTCTCGCAGCAACTTCGGGAAAATCAAAAGTACAATGATGAAGAAAAATGATTCTCTAGCTACACACAAGTTACAACAGATTTTAGAAATACTTTGGTTGCAAAAATTAACCAAGCGGTTGCTGTGTTATGCTTGGTACAGTTCGTCCATCTCCGTGTGGAATATACAGTGAATTTACCACTAAAAATTATGACGCTGGCAAAGGGCAGGCTTTAATTTGTGGGCGACAAACAGCACCAGTAGCACACGTTTATTAGAATACAATTTTAAACAAATAGTATCCCCATGAACAGTAGACAGTTTCACAAATCTGTCTCGCAAACACGAACCTGGACACGATCGAACTTCTTTTATTTCAGTATATTTAGCAGGCATCGCATTTTCATTATTCCCGGTCCGGCACACGCAAAATTCTGCAAAATGTGTGAAATGCCGTGCGGCACGTACAGAAACGGTCTCGAAATCGGTCGGAAAATTGCACTTTCTCTAAGAATGTAAGTCAGTCATTGTACCCAGCTAAAACCTCGATAGGCTACTCTTGTACCTCAGATGTATTTGTGGCCATTTTGAGATTACAACAGTTGCTTTTTGGGGGCGTGTGTGGATCGGGAATTCCACCGCGGGGCGCGGGCCGCGCCAAGTATGTCTATAGCTCGGCAGCGGACAATCTGAGCCGTTCTTTTAAATTTTACGTTTATGATTCTCCCCAATTTGTAACACACTTGATTCGGGTATAACGTATATACAAGTGGCTATCTTTTTTGGAGGATATATGGGACCATGATTTAGTAGGAAGGAAATAACCCTAGTTGTGCAGGCACAGAAAGTTGCCAGGCTGGCATGCTTATTATGTGGAACTCTGTTGACCTCTATAATGCATATGTATAAGCTTAGGTTAGAGGTCACACAGTGTCACATACCAACGTTCGACAAATGTCCCAAGACGATACTGGAGACTGGTGTGTATGGCGCCCTCTCTTGGCGATTGTCGGTGAGTGTTGGTTATCGCGCAGTATCGTCTTGCACCAAGACTAGTCAAAGTGTGGTCCAAACGTCGGCAAATTTGGAGGTCGAAAAATGTTCCGACGAACTTCAAATTTTGCATGCTCCAAGCACTCTATATTGCGCACTTGTCCTAAAAAATTGACAGACTTTCGCCGGGAAATGGCAGAGAAATTTCAGAGTTTAGGAAAAAAGGGGTTGGAGCTTCCTGGATGCTCCCGCAACCTGTGGCTGTCTGTACACACCTCTTTGGTGTACTCCTGACTCGTGCGCATGCTCAGTCCATCGGACTGTCGTTGACACGGCCCAGTTTGGGACGGGATTTTGGTCAAAGTGTGGTCCAAACGTCGGCAAATTTGGAGGTCGAAAAATGTTCCGACGAACTTCAAATTTTGCATGCTCCAAGCACTCTATATTGCGCACTTGTCCTAAAAAATTGACAGACTTTCGCCGGGAAATGGCAGAGAAATTTCAGAGTTTAGGAAAAAAGGGGTTGGAGCTTCCTGGATGCTCCCGCAACCTGTGGCTGTCTGTACACACCTCTTTGGTGTACTCCTGACTCGTGCGCATGCTCAGTCCATCGGACTGTCGTTGACACGGCCCAGTTTGGGACGGGATTTTGGTCAAAGTGTGGTCCAAACGTCGGCAAATTTGGAGGTCGAAACATGTTCCGACGAACTTCAAATTTTGCATGCTCCAAGCACTCTATATTGCGCACTTGTCCTAAAAAATTGACAGACTTTCGCCGGGAAATGGCAGAGAAATTTCAGAGTTTAGGAAAAAAGGGGTTGGAGCTTCCTGGATGCTCCCGCAACCTGTAGCTGTCTGTACACACCTCTTTGGTGTACTCCTGACTCGTGCGCATGCTCAGTCCATCGGACTGTCGTTGACACGGCCCAGTTTGGGACGGGATTTTGGTCAAAGTGTGGTCCAAACGTCGGCAAATTTGGAGTTCGAAAAATGTTCCGACGAACTTCAAATTTTGCATGCTCCAAGCACTCTATATTGCGCACTTGTCCTAAAAAATTGACAGACTTTCGCCGGGAAATGGCAGAGAAATTTCAGAGTTTAGGAAAAAAGGGGTTGGAGCTTCCTGGATGCTCCCGCAACCTGTGGCTGTCTGTACACACCTCTTTGGTGTACTCCTGACTCGTGCGCATGCTCAGTCCATCGGACTGTCGTTGACACGGCCCAGTTTGGGACGGGATTTTGGTCAAAGTGTGGTCCAAACGTCGGCAAATTTGGAGGTCGAAAAATGTTCGGACGAACTTCAAATTTTGCATGCTCCAAGCACTCTATATTGCGCACTGGTCCTAAAAAATTGACAGACTTTCGCCGGGAAATGGCAGAGAAATTTCAGAGTTTAGGAAAAAAGGGGTTGGAGCTTCTTGGATGCTCCCGCAACCTGTGGCTGTCTGTACACACCTCTTTGGTGTACTCCTGACTCGTGCGCATGCTCAGTCCATCGGACTGTCGTTGACACGGCCCAGTTTGGGACGGGATTTTGGTCAAAGTGTGGTCCAAACGTCGGCAAATTTGGAGGTCGAAACATGTTCCGACGAACTTCAAATTTTGCATGCTCCAAGCACTCTATATTGCGCACTTGTCCTAAAAAATTGACAGACTTTCGCCGGGAAATGGCAGAGAAATTTCAGAGTTTAGGAAAAAAGGGGTTAGAGCTTCCTGGATGCTCCCGCAACCTGTGGCTGTCTGTACACACCTCTTTGGTGTACTCCTGACTCGTGCGCATGCTCAGTCCATCGGACTGTCGTTGACACGGCCCAGTTTGGGACGGGATTTTGGTCAAAGTGTGGTCCAAACGTCGGCAAATTTGGAGGTCGAAAAATGTTCCGACGAACTTCAAATTTTGCATGCTCCAAGCACTCTATATTGCGCACTTGTCCTAAAAAATTGACAGACTTTCGCCGGGAAATGGCAGAGAAATTTCAGAGTTTAGGAAAAAAGGGGTTGGAGCTTCCTGGATGCTCCCGCAACCTGTGGCTGTCTGTACACACCTCTTTGGTGTACTCCTGACTCGTGCGCATGCTCAGTCCATCGGACTGTCGTTGACACGGCCCAGTTTGGGACGGGATTTTGGTCAAAGTGTGGTCCAAACGTCGGCAAATTTGGAGGTCGAAAAATGTTCCGACAAACTTCAAATTTTGCATGCTCCAAGCACTCTATATTGCGCACTTGTCCTAAAAAATTGACAGACTTTCGCCGGGAAATGGCAGAGAAATTTCAGAGTTTAGGAAAAAAGGGGTTGGAGCTTCCTGGATGCTCCCGCAACCTGTGGCTGTCTGTACACACCTCTTTGGTGTACTCCTGACTCGTGCGCATGCTCAGTCCATCGGACTGTCGTTGACACGGCCCAGTTTGGGACGGGATTTTGGTCAAAGTGTGGTCCAAACGTCGGCAAATTTGGAGGTCGAAAAATGTTCCGACGAACTTCAAATTTTGCATGCTCCAAGCACTCTATATTGCGCACTTGTCCTAAAAAATTGACAGACTTTCGCCGGGAAATGGCAGAGAAATTTCAGAGTTTAGGAAAAAAGGGGTTGGAGCTTCCTGGATGCTCCCGCAACCTGTGGCTGTCTGTACACACCTCTTTGGTGTACTCCTGACTCGTGCGCATGCTCAGTCCATCGGACTGTCGTTGACACGGCCCAGTTTGGGACGGGATTTTGGTCAAAGTGTGGTCCAAACGTCGGCAAATTTGGAGGTCGAAAAATGTTCCGACGAACTTCAAATTTTGCATGCTCCAAGCACTCTATATTGCGCACTTGTCCTAAAAAATTGACAGACTTTCGCCGGGAAATGGCAGAGAAATTTCAGAGTTTAGGAAAAAAGGGGTTGGAGCTTCCTGGATGCTCCTGCAACCTGTGGCTGTCTGTACACACCTCTTTGGTGTACTCCTGACTCGTGCGCATGCTCAGTCCATCGGACTGTCGTTGACACGGCCCAGTTTGGGACGGGATTTTGGTCAAAGTGTGGTCCAAACGTCGGCAAATTTGGAGGTCGAAAAATGTTCCGACGAACTTCAAATTTTGCATGCTCCAAGCACTCTATATTGCGCACTTGTCCTAAAAAATTGACAGACTTTCACCGGGAAATGGCAGAGAAATTTTAAAGTTTAGGAAAAAAGGGGTTGGAGCTTCCTGGATGCTCCCGCAACCTGTGGCTGTCTGTACACACCTCTTTGGTGTACTCCTGACTCGTGCGCATGCTCAGTCCATCGGACTGTCGTTAACACGGCCCAGTTTGGGACGGGATTTTGGTCAAAGTGTGGTCCAAACGTCGGCAAATTTGGAGGTCGAAAAATGTTCCGACGAACTTCAAATTTTGCATGCTCCAAGCACTCTATATTGCGCACTTGTCCTAAAAAATTGACAGACTTTCGCCGGGAAATGGCAGAGAAATTTCAGAGTTTAGGAAAAAAGGGGTTGGAGCTTCCTGGATGCTCCCGCAACCTGTGGCTGTCTGTACACACCTCTTTGGTGTACTCCTGACTCGTGCGCATGCTCAGTCCATCGGACTGTCGTTGACACGGCCCAGTTTGGGACGGGATTTTAGTCAAAGTGTGGTCCAAACGTCGGCAAATTTGGAGGTCGAAAAATGTTCCGACGAACTTCAAATTTTGCATGCTCCAAGCACTCTATATTGCGCACTTGTCCTAAACAATTGACAGACTTTCGCCGGGAAATGGCAGAGAAATTTCAGAGTTTAGGAAAAAAGGGGTTGGAGCTTCCTGGATGCTCCCGCAACCTGTGGCTGTCTGTACACACCTCTTTGGTGTACTCCTGACTCGTGCGCATGCTCAGTCCATCGGACTGTCGTTGACACGGCACAGTTTGGGACGGGATTTTGGTCAAAGTGTGGTCCAAACGTCGGCAAATTTGGAGGTCGAAAAATGTTCCGACGAACTTCAAATTTTGCATGCTCCAAGCACTCTATATTGCGCACTTGTCCTAAAAAATTGACAGACTTTCGCCGGGAAATGGCAGAGAAATTTCAGAGTTTAGGAAAAAAGGGGTTGGAGCTTCCTGGATGCTCCCGCAAGCTGTGGCTGTCTGTACACACCTCTTTGGTGTACTCCTGACTCGTGCGCGTGCTCAGTCCATCGGACTGTCGTTGACACGGCCCAGTTTGGGACGGGATTTTGGTCAAAGTGTGGTCCAAACGTCGGCAAATTTGGAGGTCGAAAAATGTTCCGACGAACTTCAAATTTTGCATGCTCCAAGCACTCTATATTGCGCACTTGTCCTAAAAAAATGACAGACTTTCGCCGGGAAATGGCAGAGAAATTTCAGAGTTTAGGAAAAAAGGGGTTGGAGCTTCCTGGATGCTCCCGCAACCTGTGGCTGTCTGTACACACCTCTTTGGTGTACTCCTGACTCGTGCGCATGCTCAGTCCATCGGACTGTCGTTGACACGGCCCAGTTTGGGACGGGATTTTGGTCAAAGTGTGGTCCAAACGTCGGCAAATTTGGAGGTCGAAAAATGTTCCGACGAACTTCAAATTTTGCATGCTCCAAGCACTCTATATTGCGCACTTGTCCTAAAAAATTGACAGACTTTCGCCGGGAAATGGCAGAGAAATTTCAGAGTTTAGGAAAAAAGGGGTTGGAGCTTCCTGGATGCTCCCGCAACCTGTGGCTGTCTGTACACACCTCTTTGGTGTACTCCTGACTCGTGCGCATGCTCAGTCCATCGGACTGTCGTTGACACGGCCCAGTTTGGGACGGGATTTTAGTCAAAGTGTGGTCCAAACGTCGGCAAATTTGGAGGTCGAAAAATGTTCCGACGAACTTCAAATTTTGCATGCTCCAAGCACTCTATATTGCGCACTTGTCCTAAACAATTGACAGACTTTCGCCGGGAAATGGCAGAGAAATTTCAGAGTTTAGGAAAAAAGGGGTTGGAGCTTCCTGGATGCTCCCGCAACCTGTGGCTGTCTGTACACACCTCTTTGGTGTACTCCTGACTCGTGCGCATGCTCAGTCCATCGGACTGTCGTTGACACGGCACAGTTTGGGACGGGATTTTGGTCAAAGTGTGGTCCAAACGTCGGCAAATTTGGAGGTCGAAAAATGTTCCGACGAACTTCAAATTTTGCATGCTCCAAGCACTCTATATTGCGCACTTGTCCTAAAAAATTGACAGACTTTCGCCGGGAAATGGCAGAGAAATTTCAGAGTTTAGGAAAAAAGGGGTTGGAGCTTCCTGGATGCTCCCGCAAGCTGTGGCTGTCTGTACACACCTCTTTGGTGTACTCCTGACTCGTGCGCGTGCTCAGTCCATCGGACTGTCGTTGACACGGCCCAGTTTGGGACGGGATTTTGGTCAAAGTGTGGTCCAAACGTCGGCAAATTTGGAGGTCGAAAAATGTTCCGACGAACTTCAAATTTTGCATGCTTCAAGCACTCTATATTGCGCACTTGTCCTAAAAAAATGACAGACTTTCGCCGGGAAATGGCAGAGAAATTTCAGAGTTTAGGAAAAAAGGGGTTGGAGCTTCCTGGATGCTCCCGCAACCTGTGGCTGTCTGTACACACCTCTTTGGTGTACTCCTGACTCGTGCGCATGCTCAGTCCATCGGACTGTCGTTGACACGGCCCAGTTTGGGACGGGATTTTGGTCAAAGTGTGGTCCAAACGTCGGCAAATTTGGAGGTCGAAAAATGTTCCGACGAACTTCAAATTTTGCATGCTCCAAGCACTCTATATTGCGCACTTGTCCTGAAAAATTGACAGACTTTCGCCGGGAAATGGCAGAGAAATTTCAGAGTTTAGGAAAAAAGGGGTTGGAGCTTCCTGGATGCTCCCGCAACCTGTGGCTGTCTGTACACACCTCTTTGGTGTACTCCTGACTCGTGCGCATGCTCAGTCCATCGGACTGTCGTTGACACGGCCCAGTTTGGGACGGGATTTTGGTCAAAGTGTGGTCCAAACGTCGGCAAATTTGGAGGTCGAAACATGTTCCGACGAACTTCAAATTTTGCATGCTTCAAGCACTCTATATTGCGCACTTGTCCTAAAAAAATGACAGACTTTCGCCGGGAAATGGCAGAGAAATTTCAGAGTTTAGGAAAAAAGGGGTTGGAGCTTCCTGGATGCTCCCGCAACCTGTGGCTGTCTGTATACACCTCTTTGGTGTACTCCTGACTCGTGCGCATGCTCAGTCCATCGGACTGTCGTTGACACGGCCCAGTTTGGGACGGGATTTTGGTCAAAGTGTGGTCCAAACGTCGGCAAATTTGGAGGTCGAAAAATGTTCCGACGAACTTCAAATTTTGCATGCTCCAAGCACTCTATATTGCGCACTTGTCCTGAAAAATTGACAGACTTTCGCCGGGAAATGGCAGAGAAATTTCAGAGTTTAGGAAAAAAGGGGTTGGAGATTCCTGGATGCTCCCGCAACCTGTGGCTGTCTGTACACACCTCTTTGGTGTACTCCTGACTCGTGCGCATGCTCAGTCCATCGGACTGTCGTTGACACGGCCCAGTTTGGGACGGGATTTTGGTCAAAGTGTGGTCCAAACGTCGGCAAATTTGGAGGTCGAAAAATGTTCCGACGAACTTCAAATTTTGCATGCTCCAAGCACTCTGTATTGCGCACTGGTCCTAAAAAATTGACAGACTTTCGCAGGGAAATGGCAGAGAAATTTCAGAGTTTAGGAAAAAAGGGGTTGGAGCTTCTTGGATGCTCCCGCAACATGTGGCTGTCTGTACACACCTCTTTGGTGTACTCCTGACTCGTGCGCATGCTCAGTCCATCGGACTGTCGTTGACACGGCCCAGTTTGGGACGGGATTTTGGTCAAAGTGTGGTCCAAACGTCGGCAAATTTGGAGGTCGAAACATGTTCCGACGAACTTCAAATTTTGCATGCTTCAAGCACTCTATATTGCGCACTTGTCCTAAAAAAATGACAGACTTTCGCCGGGAAATGGCAGAGAAATTTCAGAGTTTAGGAAAAAAGGGGTTGGAGCTTCCTGGATGCTCCCGCAACCTGTGGCTGTCTGTACACACCTCTTTGGTGTACTCCTGACTCGTGCGCATGCTCAGTCCATCGGACTGTCGTTGACACGGCCCAGTTTGGGACGGGATTTTGGTCAAAGTGTGGTCCAAACGTCGGCAAATTTGGAGGTCGAAAAATGTTCCGACGAACTTCAAATTTTGCATGCTCCAAGCACTCTATATTGCGCACTTGTCCTGAAAAATTGACAGACTTTCGCCGGGAAATGGCAGAGAAATTTCAGAGTTTAGGAAAAAAGGGGTTGGAGCTTCCTGGATGCTCCCGCAACCTGTGGCTGTCTGTACACACCTCTTTGGTGTACTCCTGACTCGTGCGCATGCTCAGTCCATCGGACTGTCGTTGACACGGCCCAGTTTGGGACGGGATTTTGGTCAAAGTGTGGTCCAAACGTCGGCAAATTTGGAGGTCGAAAAATGTTCCGACGAACTTCAAATTTTGCATGCTCCAAGCACTCTATATTGCGCACTTGTCCTAAAAAATTGACAGACTTTCGCCGGGAAATGGCAGAGAAATTTCAGAGTTTAGGAAAAAAGGGGTTGGAGCTTCTTGGATGCTCACGCAACCTGTGGCTGTCTGTACACACCTCTTTGGTGTACTCCTGACTCGTGCGCATGCTCAGTCCATCGGACTGTCGTTGACACGGCCCAGTTTGGGACGGGATTTTGGTCAAAGTGTGGTCCAAACGTCGGCAAATTTGGAGGTCGAAACATGTTCCGACGAACTTCAAATTTTGCATGCTCCAAGCACTCTATATTGCGCACTTGTCCTAAACAAATGACAGACTTTCGCCGGGAAATGGCAGAGAAATTTCAGAGTTTAGGAAAAAAGGGGTTGGAGCTTCCTGGATGCTCCCGCAACCTGTGGCTGTCTGTACACACCTCTTTGGTGTACTCCTGACTCGTGCGCATGCTCAGTCCATCGGACTGTCGTTGACACGGCCCAGTTTGGGACGGGATTTTGGTCAAAGTGTGGTCCAAACGTCGGCAAATTTGGAGGTCGAAAAATGTTCCGACGAACTTCAAATTTTGCATGCTCCAAGCACTCTATATTGCGCACTTGTCCTAAAAAATTGACAGACTTTCGCCGGGAAATGGCAGAGAAATTTCAGAGTTTAGGAAAAAAGGGGTTGGAGCTTCCTGGATGCTCCCGCAACCCGTGGCTGTCTGTACACACCTCTTTGGTGTACTCCTGACTCGTGCGCATGCTCAGTCCATCGGACTGTCGTTGACACGGCCCAGTTTGGGACGGGATTTTGGTCAAAGTGTGGTCCAAACGTCGGCAAATTTGGAGGTCGAAAAATGTTCCGACGAACTTCAAATTTTGCATGCTCCAAGCACTCTATATTGCGCACTTGTCCTAAAAAATTGACAGACTTTCGCCGGGAAATGGCAGAGAAATTTCAGAGTTTAGGAAAAAAGGGGTTGGAGCTTCCTGGATGCTCCCGCAACCTGTGGCTGTCTGTACACACCTCTTTGGTGTACTCCTGACTCGTGCGCATGCTCAGTCCATCGGACTGTCGTTGACACGGCCCAGTTTGGGACGGGATTTTGGTCAAAGTGTGGTCCAAACGTCGGCAAATTTGGAGGTCGAAAAATGTTCCGACGAACTTCAAATTTTGCATGCTCCAAGCACTCTATATTGCGCACTTGTCCTAAAAAATTGACAGACTTTCGCCGGGAAATGGCAGAGAAATTTCAGAGTTTAGGAAAAAAGGGGTTGGAGCTTCCTGGATGCTCCCGCAACCTGTGGCTGTCTGTACACACCTCTTTGGTGTACTCCTGACTCGTGCGCATGCTCAGTCCATCGGACTGTCGTTGACACGGCCCAGTTTGGGACGGGATTTTGGTCAAAGTGTGGTCCAAACGTCGGCAAATTTGGAGGTCGAAAAATGTTCCGACGAACTTCAAATTGTGCATGCTCCAAGCACTCTATATTGCGCACTTGTCCTAAAAAATTGACAGACTTTCGCCGGGAAATGGCAGAGAAATTTCAGAGTTTAGGAAAAAAGGGGTTGGAGCTTCCTGGATGCTCCCGCAACCTGTGGCTGTCTGTACACACCTCTTTGGTGTACTCCTGACTCGTGCGCATGCTCAGTCCATCGGACTGTCGTTGACACGGCCCAGTTTGGGACGGGATTTTGGTCAAAGTGTGGTCCAAACGTCGGCAAATTTGGAGGTCGAAAAATGTTCCGACGAACTTCAAATTTTGCATGCTCCAAGCACTCTATATTGCGCACTTGTCCTAAAAAATTGACAGACTTTCGCCGGGAAATGGCAGAGAAATTTCAGAGTTTAGGAAAAAAGGGGTTGGAGCTTTCTGGATGCTCCCGCAACCTGTGGCTGTCTGTACACACCTCTTTGGTGTACTCCTGACTCGTGCGCATGCTCAGTCCATCGGACTGTCGTTGACACGGCCCAGTTTGGGACGGGATTTTGGTCAAAGTGTGGTCCAAACGTCGGCAAATTTGGAGGTCGAAAAATGTTCCGACGAACTTCAAATTTTGCATGCTCCAAGCACTCTATATTGCGCACTTGTCCTAAAAAATTGACAGACTTTCGCCGGGAAATGGCAGAGAAATGTCAGAGTTTAGGAAAAAAGGGGTTGGAGCTTCCTGGATGCTCCCACAACCTGTGGCTGTCTGTACACACCTCTTTGGTGTACTCCTGACTCGTGCGCATGCTCAGTCCATCGGACTGTCGTTGACACGGCCCAGTTTGGGACGGGATTTTGGTCAAAGTGTGGTCCAAACGTCGGCAAATTTGGAGGTCGAAAAATGTTCCGACGAACTTCAAATTTTGCATGCTCCAAGCACTCTGTATTGCGCACTGGTCCTAAAAAATTGACAGACTTTCGCCGGGAAATGGCAGAGAAATTTCAGAGTTTAGGAAAAAAGGGGTTGGAGCTTCTTGGATGCTCCCGCAACCTGTGGCTGTCTGTACACACCTCTTTGGTGTACTCCTGACTCGTGCGCATGCTCAGTCCATCGGACTGTCGTTGACACGGCCCAGTTTGGGACGGGATTTTGGTCAAAGTGTGGTCCAAACGTCGGCAAATTTGGAGGTCGAAACATGTTCCGACGAACTTCAAATTTTGCATGCTTCAAGCACTCTATATTGCGCACTTGTCCTAAAAAAATGACAGACTTTCGCCGGGAAATGGCAGAGAAATTTCAGAGTTTAGGAAAAAAGGGGTTGGAGCTTCCTGGATGCTCCCGCAACCTGTGGCTGTCTGTACACACCTCTTTGGTGTACTCCTGACTCGTGCGCATGCTCAGTCCATCGGACTGTCGTTGACACGGCCCAGTTTGGGACGGGATTTTGGTCAAAGTGTGGTCCAAACGTCGGCAAATTTGGAGGTCGAAAAATGTTCCGACGAACTTCAAATTTTGCATGCTCCAAGCACTCTATATTGCGCACTTGTCCTGAAAAATTGACAGACTTTCGCCGGGAAATGGCAGAGAAATTTCAGAGTTTAGGAAAAAAGGGGTTGGAGATTCCTGGATGCTCCCGCAACCTGTGGCTGTCTGTACACACCTCTTTGGTGTACTCCTGACTCGTGCGCATGCTCAGTCCATCGGACTGTCGTTGACACGGCCCAGTTTGGGACGGGATTTTGGTCAAAGTGTGGTCCAAACGTCGGCAAATTTGGAGGTCGAAAAATGTTCCGACGAACTTCAAATTTTGCATGCTCCAAGCACTCTGTATTGCGCACTGGTCCTAAAAAATTGACAGACTTTCGCAGGGAAATGGCAGAGAAATTTCAGAGTTTAGGAAAAAAGGGGTTGGAGCTTCTTGGATGCTCCCGCAACCTGTGGCTGTCTGTACACACCTCTTTGGTGTACTCCTGACTCGTGCGCATGCTCAGTCCATCGGACTGTCGTTGACACGGCCCAGTTTGGGACGGTATTTTGTTTTTAAAGTGTGGTCCAAACGTCGGCAAATTTGGAGGTCGAAACATGTTCCGACGAACTTCAAATTTTGCATGCTTCAAGCACTCTATATTGCGCACTTGTCCTAAAAAAATGACAGACTTTCGCCGGGAAATGGCAGAGAAATTTCAGAGTTTAGGAAAAAAGGGGTTGGAGCTTCCTGGATGCTCCCGCAACCTGTGGCTGTCTGTACACACCTCTTTGGTGTACTCCTGACTCGTGCGCATGCTCAGTCCATCGGACTGTCGTTGACACGGCCCAGTTTGGGACGGGATTTTGGTCAAAGTGTGGTCCAAACGTCGGCAAATTTGGAGGTCGAAAAATGTTCCGACGAACTTCAAATTTTGCATGCTCCAAGCACTCTATATTGCGCACTTGTCCTGAAAAATTGACAGACTTTCGCCGGGAAATGGCAGAGAAATTTCAGAGTTTAGGAAAAAAGGGGTTGGAGCTTCCTGGATGCTCCCGCAACCTGTGGCTGTCTGTACACACCTCTTTGGTGTACTCCTGACTCGTGCGCATGCTCAGTCCATCGGACTGTCGTTGACACGGCCCAGTTTGGGACGGGATTTTGGTCAAAGTGTGGTCCAAACGTCGGCAAATTTGGAGGTCGAAACATGTTCCGACGAACTTCAAATTTTGCATGCTTCAAGCACTCTATATTGCGCACTTGTCCTAAAAAAATGACAGACTTTCGCCGGGAAATGGCAGAGAAATTTCAGAGTTTAGGAAAAAAGGGGTTGGAGCTTCCTGGATGCTCCCGCAACCTGTGGCTGTCTGTACACACCTCTTTGGTGTACTCCTGACTCGTGCGCATGCTCAGTCCATCGGACTGTCGTTGACACGGCCCAGTTTGGGACGGGATTTTGGTCAAAGTGTGGTCCAAACGTCGGCAAATTTGGAGGTCGAAAAATGTTCCGACGAACTTCAAATTTTGCATGCTCCAAGCACTCTATATTGCGCACTTGTCCTGAAAAATTGACAGACTTTCGCCGGGAAATGGCAGAGAAATTTCAGAGTTTAGGAAAAAAGGGGTTGGAGATTCCTGGATGCTCCCGCAACCTGTGGCTGTCTGTACACACCTCTTTGGTGTACTCCTGACTCGTGCGCATGCTCAGTCCATCGGACTGTCGTTGACACGGCCCAGTTTGGGACGGGATTTTGGTCAAAGTGTGGTCCAAACGTCGGCAAATTTGGAGGTCGAAAAATGTTCCGACGAACTTCAAATTTTGCATGCTCCAAGCACTCTGTATTGCGCACTGGTCCTAAAAAATTGACAGACTTTCGCAGGGAAATGGCAGAGAAATTTCAGAGTTTAGGAAAAAAGGGGTTGGAGCTTCTTGGATGCTCCCGCAACCTGTGGCTGTCTGTACACACCTCTTTGGTGTACTCCTGACTCGTGCGCATGCTCAGTCCATCGGACTGTCGTTGACACGGCCCAGTTTGGGACGGGATTTTGGTCAAAGTGTGGTCCAAACGTCGGCAAATTTGGAGGTCGAAACATGTTCCGACGAACTTCAAATTTTGCATGCTTCAAGCACTCTATATTGCGCACTTGTCCTAAAAAAATGACAGACTTTCGCCGGGAAATGGCAGAGAAATTTCAGAGTTTAGGAAAAAAGGGGTTGGAGCTTCCTGGATGCTCCCGCAACCTGTGGCTGTCTGTACACACCTCTTTGGTGTACTCCTGACTCGTGCGCATGCTCAGTCCATCGGACTGTCGTTGACACGGCCCAGTTTGGGACGGGATTTTGGTCAAAGTGTGGTCCAAACGTCGGCAAATTTGGAGGTCGAAAAATGTTCCGACGAACTTCAAATTTTGCATGCTCCAAGCACTCTATATTGCGCACTTGTCCTGAAAAATTGACAGACTTTCGCCGGGAAATGGCAGAGAAATTTCAGAGTTTAGGAAAAAAGGGGTTGAAGCTTCCTGGATGCTCCCGCAACCTGTGGCTGTCTGTACACACCTCTTTGGTGTACTCCTGACTCGTGCGCATGCTCAGTCCATCGGACTGTCGTTGACACGGCCCAGTTTGGGACGGGATTTTGGTCAAAGTGTGGTCCAAACGTCGGCAAATTTGGAGGTCGAAAAATGTTCCGACGAACTTCAAATTTTGCATGCTCCAAGCACTCTATATTGCGCACTTGTCCTAAAAAATTGACAGACTTTCGCCGGGAAATGGCAGAGAAATTTCAGAGTTTAGGAAAAAAGGGGTTGGAGCTTCTTGGATGCTCACGCAACCTGTGGCTGTCTGTACACACCTCTTTGGTGTACTCCTGACTCGTGCGCATGCTCAGTCCATCGGACTGTCGTTGACACGGCCCAGTTTGGGACGGGATTTTGGTCAAAGTGTGGTCCAAACGTCGGCAAATTTGGAGGTCGAAACATGTTCCGACGAACTTCAAATTTTGCATGCTCCAAGCACTCTATATTGCGCACTTGTCCTAAACAAATGACAGACTTTCGCCGGGAAATGGCAGAGAAATTTCAGAGTTTAGGAAAAAAGGGGTTGGAGCTTCCTGGATGCTCCCGCAACCTGTGGCTGTCTGTACACACCTCTTTGGTGTACTCCTGACTCGTGCGCATGCTCAGTCCATCGGACTGTCGTTGACACGGCCCAGTTTGGGACGGGATTTTGGTCAAAGTGTGGTCCAAACGTCGGCAAATTTGGAGGTCGAAAAATGTTCCGACGAACTTCAAATTTTGCATGCTCCAAGCACTCTATATTGCGCACTTGTCCTAAAAAATTGACAGACTTTCGCCGGAAATGGCAGAGAAATTTCAGAGTTTAGGAAAAAAGGGGTTGGAGCTTCCTGGATGCTCCCGCAACCTGTGGCTGTCTGTACACACCTCTTTGGTGTACTCCTGACTCGTGCGCATGCTCAGTCCATCGGACTGTCGTTGACACGGCCCAGTTTGGGACGGGATTTTGGTCAAAGTGTGGTCCAAACGTCGGCAAATTTGGAGGTCGAAAAATGTTCCGACGAACTTCAAATTTTGCATGCTCCAAGCACTCTATATTGCGCACTTGTCCTAAAAAATTGACAGACTTTCGCCGGGAAATGGCAGAGAAATTTCAGAGTTTAGGAAAAAAGGGGTTGGAGCTTCCTGGATGCTCCCGCAACCTGTGGCTGTCTGTACACACCTCTTTGGTGTACTCCTGACTCGTGCGCATGCTCAGTCCATCGGACTGTCGTTGACACGGCCCAGTTTGGGACGGGATTTTGGTCAAAGTGTGGTCCAAACGTCGGCAAATTTGGAGGTCGAAAAATGTTCCGACGAACTTCAAATTGTGCATGCTCCAAGCACTCTATATTGCGCACTGGTCCTAAAAAATTGACAGACTTTCGCCGGGAAATGGCAGAGAAATTTCAGAGTTTAGGAAAAAAGGGGTTGGAGCTTCTTGGATGCTCCCGCAACCTGTGGCTGTCTGTACACACCTCTTTGGTGTACTCCTGACTCGTGCGCATGCTCAGTCCATCGGACTGTCGTTGACACGGCCCAGTTTGGGACGGGATTTTGGTCAAAGTGTGGTCCAAACGTCGGCAAATTTGGAGGTCGAAACATGTTCCGACGAACTTCAAATTTTGCATGCTCCAAGCACTCTATATTGCGCACTTGTCCTAAAAAATTGACAGACTTTCGCCGGGAAATGGCAGAGAAATTTCAGAGTTTAGGAAAAAAGGGGTTGGAGCTTCCTGGATGCTCCCGCAACCTTTGGCTGTCTGTACACACCTCTTTGGTGTACTCCTGACTCGTGCGCATGCTCAGTCCATCGGACTGTCGTTTGACACGGCCCCAGTTTGGGACGGGATTTTGGTCAAAGTGTGGTCCAAACGTCGGCAAATTTGGAGGTCGAAAAATTTTCGACGAACTTCAAATTTTGCATGCTCCAAGCACTCTATATTGCGCACTTGTCCTAATAAATTGACAGACTTTCGCCGGGAAATGGCAGAGAAATTTCAGAGTTTGGAAAAAAGGGTTGGAAGCTTCTGGATGCTCCCGCAACCTGTGGCTGTCTGTACACACCTCTTTGGTGTACTCCTGACTCGTGCGCATGCTCAGTCCATCGGACTGTCGTTGACACGGCCCAGTTTGGGACGGGATTTTGGTCAAAGTGTGGTCCAAACGTCGGCAAATTTGAAGGTCGAAAAATGTTCCGACGAACTTCAAATTTTGCATGCTCCAAGCACTCTATATTGCGCACTTGTCCTAAAAAATTGACAGACTTTCGCCGGGAAATGGCAGAGAAATTTAAGAGTTTAGGAAAAAAGGGGTTGGAGCTTCCTGGATGCTCCCGCAACCTGTGGCTGTCTGTACACACCTCTTTGGTGTACTCCTGACTCGTGCGCATGCTCAGTTCATCGGACTGTCGTTGACACGGCCCAGTTTGGGACGGGATTTTGGTCAAAGTGTGGTCCAAACGTCGGCAAATTTGGAGGTCGAAAAATGTTCCGACGAACTTCAAATTTTGCATGCTCCAAGCACTCTATATTGCGCACTTGTCCTAAAAAATTGACCAGACTTTCGCCGGGAAATGGCAGAGAAATTTCAGAGTTAGGAAAAAAGGGGTTGGAGCTTCCTGGATGCTCCCGCAACCTGTGGCTGTCTGTACACACCTCTTTGGTGTACTCCTGACTCGTGCGCATGCTCAGTCCATCGGACTGTCGTTGACACGGCCCAGTTTGGGACGGGATTTTGGTCAAAGTGTGGTCCAAACGTCGGCAAATTTGGAGGTCGAAAAATGTTCCGACGAACTTCAAATTTTGCATGCTCCAAGCACTCTATACTGCGCACTTGTCCTAAAAAATTGACAGACTTTCGCCGGGAAATGGCAGAGAAATTTCAGAGTTTAGGAAAAAAGGGGTTGGAGCTTCCTGGATGCTCCCGCAACCTGTGGCTGTCTGTACACACCTCTTTGTGTACTCCTGACTCGTGCGCATGCTCAGTCCATCGGACTGTCGTTGACACGGCCCAGTTTGGGACGGGATTTTGGTCAAAGTGTGGTCCAAACGTCGGCAAATTTGGAGGTCGAAAAATGTTCCGACGAACTTCAAATTTTGCATGCTCCAAGCACTCTATATTGCGCACTTGTCCTAAAAAATTGACAGACTTTCGCCGGGAAATGGCAGAGAAATTTCAGAGTTTAGGAAAAAAGGGGTTGGAGCTTCCTGGATGCTCCCGCAACCTGTGGCTGTCTGTACACACCTCTTTGGTGTACTCCTGACTCGTGCGCATGCTCAGTCCATCGGACTGTCGTTGACACGGCCCAGTTTGGGACGGGATTTTGGTCAAAGTGTGGTCCAAACGTCGGCAAATTTGGAGGTCGAAAAATGTTCCGACGAACTTCAAATTTTGCATGCTCCAAGCACTCTATATTGCGCACTTGTCCTAAAAAATTGACAGACTTTCGCCGGGAAATGGCAGAGAAATTTCAGAGTTTAGGAAAAAAGGGGTTGGAGCTTCCTGGATGCTCCCGCAACCTGTGGCTGTCTGTACACACCTCTTTGGTGTACTCCTGACTCGTGCGCATGCTCAGTCCATCGGACTGTCGTTGACACGGCCCAGTTTGGGACGGGATTTTGGTCAAAGTGTGGTCCAAACGTCGGCAAATTTGGAGGTCGAAAAATGTTCCGACGAACTTCAAATTTTGCATGCTCCAAGCACTCTATATTGCGCACTTGTCCTAAAAAATTGACAGACTTTCGCCGGAAATGGCAGAGAAATTTCAGAGTTTAGGAAAAAAGGGGTTGGAGCTTCCTGGATGCTCCCGCAACCTGTGGCTGTCTGTACACACCTCTTTGGTGTACTCCTGACTCGTGCGCATGCTCAGTCCATCGGACTGTCGTTGACACGGCCCAGTTTGGGACGGGATTTTGGTCAAAGTGTGGTCCAAACGTCGGCAAATTTGGAGGTCGAAAAATGTTCCGACGAACTTCAAATTTTGCATGCTCCAAGCACTCTATATTGCGCACTTGTCCTAAAAAATTGACAGACTTTCGCCGGGAAATGGCAGAGAAATTTCAGAGTTTAGGAAAAAAGGGGTTGGAGCTTCCTGGATGCTCCCGCAACCTGTGGCTGTCTGTACACACCTCTTTGGTGTACTCCTGACTCGTGCGCATACTCAGTCCATCGGACTGTCGTTGACACGGCCCAGTTTGGGACGGGATTTTGGTCAAAGTGTGGTCCAAACGTCGGCAAATTTGGAGGTCGAAAAATGTTCCGACGAACTTCAAATTTTGCATGCTCCAAGCACTCTATATTGCGCACTTGTCCTAAAAAATTGACAGACTTTCGCCGGGAAATGGCAGAGAAATTTCAGAGTTTAGGAAAAAAGGGGTTGGAGCTTCCTGGATGCTCCCGCAACCTGTGGCTGTCTGTACACACCTCTTTGGTGTACTCCTGACTCGTGCGCATGCTCAGTCCATCGGACTGTCGTTGACACGGCCCAGTTTGGGACGGGATTTTGGTCAAAGTGTGGTCCAAACGTCGGCAAATTTGGAGGTCGAAAAATGTTCCGACGAACTTCAAATTTTGCATGCTCCAAGCACTCTATATTGCGCACTTGTCCTAAAAAATTGACAGACTTTCGCCGGGAAATGGCAGAGAAATTTCAGAGTTTAGGAAAAAAGGGGTTGGAGCTTCCTGGATGCTCCCGCAACCTGTGGCTGTCTGTACACACCTCTTTGGTGTACTCCTGACTCGTGCGCATGCTCAGTCCATCGGACTGTCGTTGACACGGCCCAGTTTGGGACGGGATTTTGGTCAAAGTGTGGTCCAAACGTCGGCAAATTTGGAGGTCGAAAAATGTTCCGACGAACTTCAAATTTTGCATGCTCCAAGCACTCTATATTGCGCACTTGTCCTAAAAAATTGACAGACTTTCGCCGGGAAATGGCAGAGAAATTTCAGAGTTTAGGAAAAAGGGGTTGGAGCTTCCTGGATGCTCCCGCAACCTGTGGCTGTCTGTACACACCTCTTTGGTGTACTCCTGACTCGTGCGCATGCTCAGTCCATCGGACTGTCGTTGACACGGCCCAGTTTGGGACGGGATTTTGGTCAAAGTGTGGTCCAAACGTCGGCAAATTTGGAGGTCGAAAAATGTTCCGACGAACTTCAAATTTTGCATGCTCCAAGCACTCTATATTGCGCACTTGTCCTAAAAAATTGACAGACTTTCGCCGGGAAATGGCAGAGAAATTTCAGAGTTTAGGAAAAAAGGGGTTGGAGCTTCCTGGATGCTCCCGCAACCTGTGGCTGTCTGTACACACCTCTTTGGTGTACTCCTGACTCGTGCGCATGCTCAGTCCATCGGACTGTCGTTGACACGGCCCAGTTTGGGACGGGATTTTGGTCAAAGTGTGGTCCAAACGTCGGCAAATTTGGAGGTCGAAAAATGTTCCGACGAACTTCAAATTTTGCATGCTCCAAGCACTCTATATTGCGCACTTGTCCTAAAAAATTGACAGACTTTCGCCGGGAAATGGCAGAGAAATTTCAGAGTTTAGGAAAAAAGGGGTTGGAGCTTCCTGGATGCTCCCGCAACCTGTGGCTGTCTGTACACACCTCTTTGGTGTACTCCTGACTCGTGCGCATGCTCAGTCCATCGGACTGTCGTTGACACGGCCCAGTTTGGGACGGGATTTTGGTCAAAGTGTGGTCCAAACGTCGGCAAATTTGGAGGTCGAAAAATGTTCCGACGAACTTCAAATTTTGCATGCTCCAAGCACTCTATATTGCGCACTTGTCCTAAAAAATTGACAGACTTTCGCCGGGAAATGGCAGAGAAATTTCAGAGTTTAGGAAAAAAGGGGTTGGAGCTTCCTGGATGCTCCCGCAACCTGTGGCTGTCTGTACACACCTCTTTGGTGTACTCCTGACTCGTGCGCATGCTCAGTCCATCGGACTGTCGTTGACACGGCCCAGTTTGGGACGGGATTTTGGTCAAAGTGTGGTCCAAACGTCGGCAAATTTGGAGGTCGAAAAATGTTCCGACGAACTTCAAATTTTGCATGCTCCAAGCACTCTATATTGCGCACTTGTCCTAAAAAATTGACAGACTTTCGCCGGGAAATGGCAGAGAAATTTCAGAGTTTAGGAAAAAAGGGGTTGGAGCTTCCTGGATGCTCCCGCAACCTGTGGCTGTCTGTACACACCTCTTTGGTGTACTCCTGACTCGTGCGCATGCTCAGTCCATCGGACTGTCGTTGACACGGCCCAGTTTGGGACGGGATTTTGGTCAAAGTGTGGTCCAAACGTCGGCAAATTTGGAGGTCGAAAAATGTTCCGACGAACTTCAAATTTTGCATGCTCCAAGCACTCTATATTGCGCACTTGTCCTAAAAAATTGACAGACTTTCGCCGGGAAATGGCAGAGAAATTTCAGAGTTTAGGAAAAAAGGGGTTGGAGCTTCCTGGATGCTCCCGCAACCTGTGGCTGTCTGTACACACCTCTTTGGTGTACTCCTGACTCGTGCGCATGCTCAGTCCATCGGACTGTCGTTGACACGGCCCAGTTTGGGACGGGATTTTGGTCAAAGTGTGGTCCAAACGTCGGCAAATTTGGAGGTCGAAAAATGTTCCGACGAACTTCAAATTTTGCATGCTCCAAGCACTCTATATTGCGCACTTGTCCTAAAAAATTGACAGACTTTCGCCGGGAAATGGCAGAGAAATTTCAGAGTTTAGGAAAAAAGGGGTTGGAGCTTCCTGGATGCTCCCGCAACCTGTGGCTGTCTGTACACACCTCTTTGGTGTACTCCTGACTCGTGCGCATGCTCAGTCCATCGGACTGTCGTTGACACGGCCCAGTTTGGGACGGGATTTTGGTCAAAGTGTGGTCCAAACGTCGGCAAATTTGGAGGTCGAAAAATGTTCCGACGAACTTCAAATTTTGCATGCTCCAAGCACTCTATATTGCGCACTTGTCCTAAAAAATTGACAGACTTTCGCCGGGAAATGGCAGAGAAATTTCAGAGTTTAGGAAAAAAGGGGTTGGAGCTTCCTGGATGCTCCCGCAACCTGTGGCTGTCTGTACACACCTCTTTGGTGTACTCCTGACTCGTGCGCATGCTCAGTCCATCGGACTGTCGTTGACACGGCCCAGTTTGGGACGGGATTTTGGTCAAAGTGTGGTCCAAACGTCGGCAAATTTGGAGGTCGAAAATGTTCCGACGAACTTCAAATTTTGCATGCTCCAAGCACTCTATATTGCGCACTTGTCCTAAAAAATTGACAGACTTTCGCCGGGAAATGGCAGAGAAATTTCAGAGTTTAGGAAAAAAGGGGTTGGAGCTTCCTGGATGCTCCCGCAACCTGTGGCTGTCTGTACACACCTCTTTGGTGTACTCCTGACTCGTGCGCATGCTCAGTCCATCGGACTGTCGTTGACACGGCCCAGTTTGGGACGGGATTTTGGTCAAAGTGTGGTCCAAACGTCGGCAAATTTGGAGGTCGAAAAATGTTCCGACGAACTTCAAATTTTGCATGCTCCAAGCACTCTATATTGCGCACTTGTCCTAAAAAATTGACAGACTTTCGCCGGGAAATGGCAGAGAAATTTCAGAGTTTAGGAAAAAAGGGGTTGGAGCTTCCTGGATGCTCCCGCAACCTGTGGCTGTCTGTACACACCTCTTTGGTGTACTCCTGACTCGTGCGCATGCTCAGTCCATCGGACTGTCGTTGACACGGCCCAGTTTGGGACGGGATTTTGGTCAAAGTGTGGTCCAAACGTCGGCAAATTTGGAGGTCGAAAAATGTTCCGACGAACTTCAAATTTTGCATGCTCCAAGCACTCTATATTGCGCACTTGTCCTAAAAAATTGACAGACTTTCGCCGGGAAATGGCAGAGAAATTTCAGAGTTTAGGAAAAAAGGGGTTGGAGCTTCCTGGATGCTCCCGCAACCTGTGGCTGTCTGTACACACCTCTTTGGTGTACTCCTGACTCGTGCGCATGCTCAGTCCATCGGACTGTCGTTGACACGGCCCAGTTTGGGACGGGATTTTGGTCAAAGTGTGGTCCAAACGTCGGCAAATTTGGAGGTCGAAAAATGTTCCGACGAACTTCAAATTTTGCATGCTCCAAGCACTCTATATTGCGCACTTGTCCTAAAAAATTGACAGACTTTCGCCGGGAAATGGCAGAGAAATTTCAGAGTTTAGGAAAAAGGGGTTGGAGCTTCCTGGATGCTCCCGCAAGCCTGTGGCTGTCTGTACACACCTCTTTGGTGTACTCCTGACTCGTGCGCATGCTCAGTCCATCGGACTGTCGTTGACACGGCCCAGTTTGGGACGGGATTTTGGTCAAAGTGTGGTCCAAACGTCGGCAAATTTGGAGGTCGAAAAATGTTCCGACGAACTTCAAATTTTGCATGCTCCAAGCACTCTATATTGCGCACTTGTCCTAAAAAATTGACAGACTTTCGCCGGGAAATGGCAGAGAAATTTCAGAGTTTAGGAAAAAAGGGGTTGGAGCTTCCTGGATGCTCCCGCAACCTGTGGCTGTCTGTACACACCTCTTTGGTGTACTCCTGACTCGTGCGCATGCTCAGTCCATCGGACTGTCGTTGACACGGCCCAGTTTGGGACGGGATTTTGGTCAAAGTGTGGTCCACACGTCGGCAAATTTGGAGGTCGAAAAATGTTCCGACGAACTTCAAATTTTGCATGCTCCAAGCACTCTATATTGCGCACTTGTCCTAAAAAATTGACAGACTTTCGCCGGGAAATGGCAGAGAAATTTCAGAGTTTAGGAAAAAAGGGGTTGGAGCTTCCTGGATGCTCCCGCAACCTGTGGCTGTCTGTACACACCTCTTTGGTGTACTCCTGACTCGTGCGCATGCTCAGTCCATCGGACTGTCGTTGACACGGCCCAGTTTGGGACGGGATTTTGGTCAAAGTGTGGTCCAAACGTCGGCAAATTTGGAGGTCGAAAAATGTTCCGACGAACTTCAAATTTTGCATGCTCCAAGCACTCTATATTGCGCACTTGTCCTAAAAAATTGACAGACTTTCGCCGGGAAATGGCAGAGAAATTTCAGAGTTTAGGAAAAAAGGGGTTGGAGCTTCCTGGATGCTCCCGCAACCTGTGGCTGTCTGTACACACCTCTTTGGTGTACTCCTGACTCGTGCGCATGCTCAGTCCATCGGACTGTCGTTGACACGGCCCAGTTTGGGACGGGATTTTGGTCAAAGTGTGGTCCAAACGTCGGCAAATTTGGAGGTCGAAAAATGTTCCGACGAACTTCAAATTTTGCATGCTCCAAGCACTCTATATTGCGCACTTGTCCTAAAAAATTGACAGACTTTCGCCGGGAAATGGCAGAGAAATTTCAGAGTTTAGGAAAAAAGGGGTTGGAGCTTCCTGGATGCTCCCGCAACCTGTGGCTGTCTGTACACACCTCTTTGGTGTACTCCTGACTCGTGCGCATGCTCAGTCCATCGGACTGTCGTTGACACGGCCCAGTTTGGGACGGGATTTTGGTCAAAGTGTGGTCCAAACGTCGGCAAATTTGGAGGTCGAAAAATGTTCCGACGAACTTCAAATTTTGCATGCTCCAAGCACTCTATATTGCGCACTTGTCCTAAAAAATTGACAGACTTTCGCCGGGAAATGGCAGAGAAATTTCAGAGTTTAGGAAAAAAGGGGTTGGAGCTTCCTGGATGCTCCCGCAACCTGTGGCTGTCTGTACACACCTCTTTGGTGTACTCCTGACTCGTGCGCATGCTCAGTCCATCGGACTGTCGTTGACACGGCCCAGTTTGGGACGGGATTTTGGTCAAAGTGTGGTCCAAACGTCGGCAAATTTGGAGGTCGAAAAATGTTCCGACGAACTTCAAATTTTGCATGCTCCAAGCACTCTATATTGCGCACTTGTCCTAAAAAATTGACAGACTTTCGCCTGGAAATGGCAGAGAAATTTCAGAGTTTAGGGAAAAAGGGGTTGGAGCTTCCTGGATGCTCCCGCAAGCTGTGGCTGTCTGTACACACCTCTTTGGTGTACTCCTGACTCGTGCGCATGCTCAGTCCATCGGACTGTCGTTGACACGGCCCAGTTTGGGACGGGATTTTGGTCAAAGTGTGGTCCAAACGTCGGCAAATTTGGAGGTCGAAAAATGTTCCGACGAACTTCAAATTTTGCATGCTCCAAGCACTCTATATTGCGCACTTGTCCTAAAAAATTGACAGACTTTCGCCGGGAAATGGCAGAGAAATTTCAGAGTTTATGAAAAAAGGGGTTGGAGCTTCCTGGATGCTCCCGCAACCTGTGGCTGTCTGTACACACCTCTTTGGTGTACTCCTGACTCGTGCGCATGCTCAGTCCATCGGACTGTCGTTGACACGGCCCAGTTTGGGACGGGATTTTGGTCAAAGTGTGGTCCAAACGTCGGCAAATTTGGAGGTCGAAAAATGTTCCGACGAACTTCAAATTTTGCATGCTCCAAGCACTCTATATTGCGCACTTGTCCTAAAAAATTGACAGACTTTCGCCGGGAAATGGCAGAGAAATGTCAGAGTTTAGGAAAAAAGGGGTTGGAGCTTCCTGGATGCTCCCGCAACCTGTGGCTGTCTGTACACACCTCTTTGGTGTACTCCTGACTCGTGCGCATGCTCAGTCCATCGGACTGTCGTTGACACGGCCCAGTTTGGGACGGGATTTTGGTCAAAGTGTGGTCCAAACGTCGGCAAATTTGGAGGTCGAAAAATGTTCCGACGAACTTCAAATTTTGCATGCTCCAAGCACTCTATATTGCGCACTTGGTCCTAAAAAATTGACAGACTTTCGCCGGGAAATGGCAGAGAAATTTCAGAGTTTAGGAAAAAAGGGGTTGGAGCTTCCTGGATGCTCCCGCAACCTGTGGCTGTCTGTACACACCTCTTTGGTGTACTCCTGACTCGTGCGCATGCTCAGTCCATCGGACTGTCGTTGACACGGCCCAGTTTGGGACGGGATTTTGGTCAAAGTGTGGTCCAAACGTCGGCAAATTTGGAGGTCGAAACATGTTCCGACGAACTTCAAATTTTGCATGCTCCAAGCACTCTATATTGCGCACTTGTCCTAAAAAATTGACAGACTTTCGCCGGGAAATGGCAGAGAAATTTCAGAGTTTAGGAAAAAAGGGGTTGGAGCTTCCTGGATGCTCCCGCAACCTGTGGCTGTCTGTACACACCTCTTTGGTGTACTCCTGACTCGTGCGCATGCTCAGTCCATCGGACTGTCGTTGACACGGCCCAGTTTGGGACGGGATTTTGGTCAAAGTGTGGTCCACACGTCGGCAAATTTGGAGGTCGAAAAATGTTCCGACGAACTTCAAATTTTGCATGCTCCAAGCACTCTATATTGCGCACTTGTCCTAAAAAATTGACAGACTTTCGCCGGGAAATGGCAGAGAAATTTCAGAGTTTAGGAAAAAAGGGGTTGGAGCTTCCTGGATGCTCCCGCAACCTGTGGCTGTCTGTACACACCTCTTTGGTGTACTCCTGACTCGTGCGCATGCTCAGTCCATCGGACTGTCGTTGACACGGCCCAGTTTGGGACGGGATTTTGGTCAAAGTGTGGTCCAAACGTCGGCAAATTTGGAGGTCGAAAAATGTTCCGACGAACTTCAAATTTTGCATGCTCCAAGCACTCTATATTGCGCACTTGTCCTAAAAAATTGACAGACTTTCGCCGGGAAATGGCAGAGAAATGTCAGAGTTTAGGAAAAAAGGGGTTGGAGCTTCCTGGATGCTCCCGCAACCTGTGGCTGTCTGTACACACCTCTTTGGTGTACTCCTGACTCGTGCGCATGCTCAGTCCATCGGACTGTCGTTGACACGGCCCAGTTTGGGACGGGATTTTGGTCAAAGTGTGGTCCAAACGTCGGCAAATTTGGAGGTCGAAAAATGTTCCGACGAACTTCAAATTTTGCATGCTCCAAGCACTCTATATTGCGCACTTGTCCTAAAAAATTGACAGACTTTCGCCGGGAAATGGCAGAGAAATTTCAGAGTTTAGGAAAAAAGGGGTTGGAGCTTCCTGGATGCTCCCGCAACCTGTGGCTGTCTGTACACACCTCTTTGGTGTACTCCTGACTCGTGCGCATGCTCAGTCCATCGGACTGTCGTTGACACGGCCCAGTTTGGGACGGGATTTTGGTCAAAGTGTGGTCCAAACGTCGGCAAATTTGGAGGTCGAAAAATGTTCCGACGAACTTCAAATTTTGCATGCTCCAAGCACTCTATATTGCGCACTTGTCCTAAAAAATTGACAGACTTTCGCCTGGAAATGGCAGAGAAATTTCAGAGTTTAGGAAAAAAGGGGTTGGAGCTTCCTGGATGCTCCCGCAAGCTGTGGCTGTCTGTACACACCTCTTTGGTGTACTCCTGACTCGTGCGCATGCTCAGTCCATCGGACTGTCGTTGACACGGCCCAGTTTGGGACGGGATTTTGGTCAAAGTGTGGTCCAAACGTCGGCAAATTTGGAGGTCGAAAAATGTTCCGACGAACTTCAAATTTTGCATGCTCCAAGCACTCTATATTGCGCACTTGTCCTAAAAAATTGACAGACTTTCGCCGGGAAATGGCAGAGAAATTTCAGAGTTTAGGAAAAAAGGGGTTGGAGCTTCCTGGATGCTCCCGCAACCTGTGGCTGTCTGTACACACCTCTTTGGTGTACTCCTGACTCGTGCGCATGCTCAGTCCATCGGACTGTCGTTGACACGGCCCAGTTTGGGACGGGATTTTGGTCAAAGTGTGGTCCAAACGTCGGCAAATTTGGAGGTCGAAAAATGTTCCGACGAACTTCAAATTTTGCATGCTCCAAGCACTCTATATTGCGCACTTGTCCTAAAAAATTGACAGACTTTCGCCGGGAAATGGCAGAGAAATTTCAGAGTTTAGGAAAAAAGGGTTGGAGCTTCCTGGATGCTCCCGCAACCTGTGGCTGTCTGTACACACCTCTTTGGTGTACTCCCTGACTCGTGCGCATGCTCAGTCCATCGGACTGTCGTTGACACGGCCCAGTTTGGGACGGGATTTTGGTCAAAGTGTGGTCCAAACGTCGGCAAATGTGGAGGTGGAAAAATGTTCCGACGAACTTCAAATTTTGCATGCTCCAAGCACTCTATATTGCGCACTTGTCCTAAAAAATTGACAGACTTTCGCCGGGAAATGGCAGAGAAATTTCAGAGTTTAGGAAAAAAGGGGTTGGAGCTTCCTGGATGCTCCCGCAACCTGTGGCTGTCTGTACACACCTCTTTGGTGTACTCCTGACTCGTGCGCATGCTCAGTCCATCGGACTGTCGTTGACACGGCCCAGTTTGGGACGGGATTTTGGTCAAAGTGTGGTCCAAACGTCGGCAAATTTGGAGGTTGAAAAATGTTCCGACGAACTTCAAATTTTGCATGCTCCAAGCACTCTATATTGCGCACTTGTCCTAAAAAATTGACAGACTTTCGCCGGGAAATGGCAGAGAAATTTCAGAGTTTAGGAAAAAAGTGGTTGGAGCTTCCTGGATGCTCCCGCAACCTGTGGCTGTCTGTACACACCTCTTTGGTGTACTCCTGACTCGTGCGCATGCTCAGTCCATCGGACTGTCGTTGACACGGCCCAGTTTGGGACGGGATTTTGGTCAAAGTGTGGTCCAAACGTGGGCAAATTTGGAGGTGGAAAAATGTTCCGACGAACTTCAAATTTTGCATGCTCCAAGCACTCTATATTGCGCACTTGTCCTAAAAAATTGACAGACTTTCGCCGGGAAATGGCAGAGAAATTTCAGAGTTTAGGAAAAAAGGGGTTGGAGCTTCCTGGATGCTCCCGCAACATGTGGCTGTCTGTACACACCTCTTTGGTGTACTCCTGACTCGTGCGCATGCTCAGTCCATCGGACTGTCGTTGACACGGCCCAGTTTGGGACGGGATTTTGGTCAAAGTGTGGTCCAAACGTCGGCAAATTTGGAGGTTGAAAAATGTTCCGACGAACTTCAAATTTTGCATGCTCCAAGCACTCTATATTGCGCACTTGTCCTAAAAAATTGACAGACTTTCGCCGGGAAATGGCAGAGAAATTTCAGAGTTTAGGAAAAAAGTGGTTGGAGCTTCCTGGATGCTCCCGCAACCTGTGGCTGTCTGTACATACCTCTTTGGTGTACTCCTGACTCGTGCGCATGCTCAGTCCATCGGACTGTCGTTGACACGGCCCAGTTTGGGACGGGATTTTGGTCAAAGTGTGGTCCAAACGTCGGCAAATTTGGAGGTCGAAAAATGTTCCGACGAACTTCAAATTTTGCATGCTCCAAGCACTCTATATTGCGCACTTGTCCTAAAAAATTGACAGACTTTCGCCGGGAAATGGCAGAGAAATTTCAGAGTTTAGGAAAAAAGGGGTTTGGAGCTTCCTGGATGCTCCCGCAACCTGTGGCTGTCTGTACACACCTCTTGGTGTACTCCTGACTCGTGCGCATGCTCAGTCCATCGGACTGTCGTTGACACGGCCCAGTTTGGGACGGGATTTTGGTCAAAGTGTGGTCCAAACGTCGGCAAATTTGGAGGTCGAAAAATGTTCCGACGAACTTCAAATTTTGCATGCTCCAAGCACTCTATATTGCGCACTTGTCCTAAAAAATTGACAGACTTTCGCCGGGAAATGGCAGAGAAATTTCAGAGTTTAGGAAAAAAGGGGTTGGAGCTTCCTGGATGCTCCCGCAACCTGTGGCTGTCTGTACACACCTCTTTGGTGTACTCCTGACTCGTGCGCATGCTCAGTCCATCGGACTGTCGTTGACACGGCCCAGTTTGGGACGGGATTTTGGTCAAAGTGTGGTCCAAACGTCGGCAAATTTGGAGGTCGAAAAATGTTCCGACGAACTTCAAATTTTGCATGCTCCAAGCACTCTATATTGCGCACTTGTCCTAAAAAATTGACAGACTTTCGCCGGGAAATGGCAGAGAAATTTCAGAGTTTAGGAAAAAAGGGGTTGGAGCTTCCTGGATGCTCCCGCAACCTGTGGCTGTCTGTACACACCTCTTTGGTGTACTCCTGACTCGTGCGCATGCTCAGTCCATCGGACTGTCGTTGACACGGCCCAGTTTGGGACGGGATTTTGGTCAAAGTGTGGTCCAAACGTCGGCAAATTTGGAGGTCGAAAAATGTTCCGACGAACTTCAAATTTTGCATGCTCCAAGCACTCTATATTGCGCACTTGTCCTAAAAAATTGACAGACTTTCGCCGGGAAATGGCAGAGAAATTTCAGAGTTTAGGAAAAAAGGGGTTGGAGCTTCCTGGATGCTCCCGCAACCTGTGGCTGTCTGTACACACCTCTTTGGTGTACTCCTGACTCGTGCGCATGCTCAGTCCATCGGACTGTCGTTGACACGGCCCAGTTTGGGACGGGATTTTGGTCAAAGTGTGGTCCAAACGTCGGCAAATTTGGAGGTCGAAAAATGTTCCGACGAACTTCAAATTTTGCATGCTCCAAGCACTCTATATTGCGCACTTGTCCTAAAAAATTGACAGACTTTCGCCGGGAAATGGCAGAGAAATTTCAGAGTTTAGGAAAAAAGGGGTTGGAGCTTCCTGGATGCTCCCGCAACCTGTGGCTGTCTGTACACACCTCTTTGGTGTACTCCTGACTCGTGCGCATGCTCAGTCCATCGGACTGTCGTTGACACGGCCCAGTTTGGGACGGGATTTTGGTCAAAGTGTGGTCCAAAACGTCGGCAAATTTGGAGGTCGAAAAATGTTCCGACGAACTTCAAATTTTGCATGCTCCAAGCACTCTATATTGCGCACTTTGTCCTAAAAAATTGACAGACTTTCGCCGGGAAATGGCAGAGAAATTTCAGAGTTTAGGAAAAAAGGGGTTGGAGCTTCCTGGATGCTCCCGCAACCTGTGGCTGTCTGTACACACCTCTTTGGTGTACTCCTGACTCGTGCGCATGCTCAGTCCATCGGACTGTCGTTGACACGGCCCAGTTTGGGACGGGATTTTGGTCAAAGTGTGGTCCAAACGTCGGCAAATTTGGAGGTCGAAAAATGTTCCGACGAACTTCAAATTTTGCATGCTCCAAGCACTCTATATTGCGCACTTGTCCTAAAAAATTGACAGACTTTCGCCGGGAAATGGCAGAGAAATTTCAGAGTTTAGGAAAAAAGGGGTTGGAGCTTCCTGGATGCTCCCGCAACCTGTGGCTGTCTGTACACACCTCTTTGGTGTACTCCTGACTCGTGCGCATGCTCAGTCCATCGGACTGTCGTTGACACGGCCCAGTTTGGGACGGGATTTTGGTCAAAGTGTGGTCCAAACGTCGGCAAATTTGGAGGTCGAAAAATGTTCCGACGAACTTCAAATTTTGCATGCTCCAAGCACTCTATATTGCGCACTTGTCCTAAAAAATTGACAGACTTTCGCCGGGAAATGGCAGAGAAATTTCAGAGTTTAGGAAAAAAGGGGTTGGAGCTTCCTGGATGCTCCCGCAACCTGTGGCTGTCTGTACACACCTCTTTGGTGTACTCCTGACTCGTGCGCATGCTCAGTCCATCGGACTGTCGTTGACACGGCCCAGTTTGGGACGGGATTTTGGTCAAAGTGTGGTCCAAACGTCGGCAAATTTGGAGGTCGAAAAATGTTCCGACGAACTTCAAATTTTGCATGCTCCAAGCACTCTATATTGCGCACTTGTCCTAAAAAATTGACAGACTTTCGCCGGGAAATGGCAGAGAAATTTCAGAGTTTAGGAAAAAAGGGGGTTGGAGCTTCCTGGATGCTCCCGCAACCTGTGGCTGTCTGTACACACCTCTTTGGTGTACTCCTGACTCGTGCGCATGCTCAGTCCATCGGACTGTCGTTGACACGGCCCAGTTTGGGACGGGATTTTGGTCAAAGTGTGGTCCAAACGTCGGCAATTTGGAGGTCGAAAAATGTTCCGACGAACTTCAAATTTTGCTGCTCCAAGCACTCTATATTGCGCACTTGTCCTAAAAAATTGACAGACTTTCGCCGGGAAATGGCAGAGAAATTTCAGAGTTTAGGAAAAAAGGGGTTGGAGCTTCCTGGATGCTCCCGCAACCTGTGGCTGTCTGTACACACCTCTTTGGTGTACTCCTGACTCGTGCGCATGCTCAGTCCATCGGACTGTCGTTGACACGGCCCAGTTTGGGACGGGATTTTGGTCAAAGTGTGGTCCAAACGTCGGCAAATTTGGAGGTCGAAAAATGTTCCGACGAACTTCAAATTTTGCATGCTCCAAGCACTCTATATTGCGCACTTGTCCTAAAAAATTGACAGACTTTCGCCGGGAAATGGCAGAGAAATTTCAGAGTTTAGGAAAAAAAGGGGTTGGAGCTTCCTGGATGCTCCCGCAACCTGTGGCTGTCTGTACACACCTCTTTGGTGTACTCCTGACTCGTGCGCATGCTCAGTCCATCGGACTGTCGTTGACACGGCCCAGTTTGGGACGGGATTTTGGTCAAAGTGTGGTCCAAACGTCGGCAAATTTGGAGGTCGAAAAATGTTCCGACGAACTTCAAATTTTGCCTGCTCCAAGCACTCTATATTGCGCACTTGTCCTAAAAAATTGACAGACTTTCGCCGGGAAATGGCAGAGAAATTTCAGAGTTTAGGAAAAAAGGGGTTGGAGCTTCCTGGATGCTCCCGCAACCTGTGGCTGTCTGTACACACCTCTTTGGTGTACTCCTGACTCGTACGCATGCTCAGTCCATCGGACTGTCGTTGACACGGCCCAGTTTGGGACGGGATTTTGGTCAAAGTGTGGTCCAAACGTCGGCAAATTTGGAGGTCGAAAAATGTTCCGACGAACTTCAAATTTTGCATGCTCCAAGCACTCTATATTGCGCACTTGTCCTAAAAAATTGACAGACTTTCGCCGGGAAATGGCAGAGAAATTTCAGAGTTTAGGAAAAAAGGGGTTGGAGCTTCCTGGATGCTCCCGCAACCTGTGGCTGTCTGTACACACCTCTTTGGTGTACTCCTGACTCGTGCGCATGCTCAGTCCATCGGACTGTCTTTGGGACGGGATTTTGGTCAAAGTGTGGTCCAAACGTCGGCAAATTTGGAGGTCGAAAAATGTTCCGAAGAACTTCAAATTTTGCATGCTCCAAGCACTCTATATTGCGCACTTGTCCTAAAAAATTGACAGACTTTCGCCGGGAAATGGCAGAGAAATTTCAGAGTTTAGGAAAAAAGGGGTTGGAGCTTCCTGGATGCTCCCGCAACCTGTGGCTGTCTGTACACACCTCTTTGGTGTACTCCTGACTCGTGCGCATGCTCAGTCCATCGGACTGTCGTTGACACGGCCCAGTTTGGGACGGGATTTTGGTCAAAGTGTGGTCCAAACGTCGGCAAATTTGGAGGTCGAAAAATGTTCCGACGAACTTCAAATTTTGCTTGCTCCAAGCACTCTATATTGCGCACTTGTCCTAAAAAATTGACAGACTTTCGCCGGGAAATGGCAGAGAAATTTCAGAGTTTAGGAAAAAAGGGGTTGGAGCTTCCTGGATGCTCTCGCAACCTGTGGCTGTCTGTACACACCTCTTTGGTGTACTCCTGACTCGTGCGCATGCTCAGTCCATCGGACTGTCGTTGACACGGCCCAGTTTGGGACGGGATTTTGGTCAAAGTGTGGTCCAAACGTCGGCAAATTTGGAGGTCGAAAAATGTTCCGACGAACTTCAAATTTTGCATGCTCCAAGCACTCTATATTGCGCACTTGTCCTAAAAAATTGACAGACTTTCGCCGGGAAATGGCAGAGAAATTTCAGAGTTTAGGAAAAAAGGGGTTGGAGCTTCCTGGATGCTCCCGCAACCTGTGGCTGTCTGTACACACCTCTTTGGTGTACTCCTGACTCGTGCGCATGCTCAGTCCATCGGACTGTCGTTGACACGGCCCAGTTTGGGACGGGATTTTGGTCAAAGTGTGGTCCAAACGTCGGCAAATTTGGAGGTCGAAAAATGTTCCGACGAACTTCAAATTTTGCATGCTCCAAGCACTCTATATTGCGCACTTGTCCTAAAAAATTGACAGACTTTCGCCGGGAAATGGCAGAGAAATTTCAGAGTTTAGGAAAAAAGGGGTTGGAGCTTCCTGGATGCTCCCGCAACCTGTGGCTGTCTGTACACACCTCTTTGGTGTACTCCTGACACGTGCGCATGCTCAGTCCATCGGACTGTCGTTGACACGGCCCAGTTTGGGACGGGATTTTGGTCAAAGTGTGGTCCAAACGTCGGCAAATTTGGAGGTCGAAAAATGTTCCGACGAACTTCAAATTTTGCATGCTCCAAGCACTATATATTGCGCACTTGTCCTAAAAAATTGACAGACTTTCGCCGGGAAATGGCAGAGAAATTTCAGAGTTTAGGAAAAAAGGGGGTTGGAGCTTCCTGGATGCTCCCGCAACCTGTGGCTGTCTGTACACACCTCTTTGGTGTACTCCTGACTCGTGCGCATGCTCAGTCCATCGGACTGTCGTTGACACGGCCCAGTTTGGGACGGGATTTTGGTCAAAGTGTGGTCCAAACGTCGGCAAATTTGGAGGTCGAAAAATGTTCCGACGAACTTCAAATTTTGCATGCTCCAAGCACTCTATATTGCGCACTTGTCCTAAAAAATTGACAGACTTTCGCCGGGAAATGGCAGAGAAATTTCAGAGTTTAGGAAAAAAGGGGTTGGAGCTTCCTGGATGCTCCCGCAACCTGTGGCTGTCTGTACACACCTCTTTGGTGTACTCCTGACTCGTGCGCATGCTCAGTCCATCGGACTGTCGTTGACACGGCCCAGTTTGGGACGGGATTTTGGTCAAAGTGTGGTCCAAACGTCGGCAAATTTGGAGGTCGAAAAATGTTCCGACGAACTTCAAATTTTGCATGCTCCAAGCACTCTATATTGCGCACTTGTCCTAAAAAATTGACAGACTTTCGCCGGGAAATGGCAGAGAAATTTCAGAGTTTAGGAAAAAAGGGGTTGGAGCTTCCTGGATGCTCCCGCAACCTGTGGCTGTCTGTACACACCTCTTTGGTGTACTCCTGACTCGTGCGCATGCTCAGTCTATCGGACTGTCGTTGACACGGCCCAGTTTGGGACGGGATTTTGGTCAAAGTGTGGTCCAAACGTCGGCAAATTTGGAGGTCGAAAAATGTTCCGACGAACTTCAAATTTTGCCTGCTCCAAGCACTCTATATTGCGCACTTGTCCTAAAAAATTGACAGACTTTCGCCGGGAAATGGCAGAGAAATTTCAGAGTTTAGGAAAAAAGGGGTTGGAGCTTCCTGGATGCTCCCGCAACCTGTGGCTGTCTGTACACACCTCTTTGGTGTACTCCTGACTCGTGCGCATGCTCAGTCCATCGGACTGTCGTTGACACGGCCCAGTTTGGGACGGGATTTTGGTCAAAGTGTGGTCCAAACGTCGGCAAATTTGGAGGTCGAAAAATGTTCCGACGAACTTCAAATTTTGCATGCTCCAAGCACTCTATATTGCGCACTTGTCCTAAAAAATTGACAGACTTTCGCCGGGAAATGGCAGAGAAATTTCAGAGTTTAGGAAAAAAGGGGTTGGAGCTTCCTGGATGCTCCCGCAACCTGTGGCTGTCTGTACACACCTCTTTGGTGTACTCCTGACTCGTGCGCATGCTCAGTCCATCGGACTGTCTTTGGGACGGGATTTTGGTCAAAGTGTGGTCCAAACGTCGGCAAATTTGGAGGTCGAAAAATGTTCCGAAGAACTTCAAATTTTGCATGCTCCAAGCACTCTATATTGCGCACTTGTCCTAAAAAATTGACAGACTTTCGCCGGGAAATGGCAGAGAAATTTCAGAGTTTAGGAAAAAAGGGGTTGGAGCTTCCTGGATGCTCCCGCAACCTGTGGCTGTCTGTACACACCTCTTTGGTGTACTCCTGACTCGTGCGCATGCTCAGTCCATCGGACTGTCGTTGACACGGCCCAGTTTGGGACGGGATTTTGGTAAAAGTGTGGTCCAAACGTCGGCAAATTTGGAGGTCGAAAAATGTTCCGACGAACTTCAAATTTTGCATGCTCCAAGCACTCTATATTGCGCACTTGTCCTAAAAAATTGACAGACTTTCGCCGGGAAATGGCAGAGAAATTTCAGAGTTTAGGAAAAAAGGGGTTGGAGCTTCCTGGATGCTCCCGCAACCTGTGGCTGTCTGTACACACCTCTTTGGTGTACTCCTGACTCGTGCGCATGCTCAGTCCATCGGACTGTCGTTGACACGGCCCAGTTTGGGACGGGATTTTGGTCAAAGTGTGGTCCAAACGTCGGCAAATTTGGAGGTCGAAAAATGTTCCGACGAACTTCAAATTTTGCATGCTCCAAGCACTATATATTGCGCACTTGTCCTAAAAAATTGACAGACTTTCGCCGGGAAATGGCAGAGGAATTTCAGAGTTTAGGAAAAAAGGGGTTGGAGCTTCCTGGATGCTCCCGCAACCTGTGGCTGTCTGTACACACCTCTTTGGTGTACTCCTGACTCGTGCGCATGCTCAGTCCATCGGACTGTCGTTGACACGGCCCAGTTTGGGACGGGATTTTGGTCAAAGTGTGGTCCAAACGTCGGCAAATTTGGAGGTCGAAAAATGTTCCGACGAACTTCAAATTTTGCATGCTCCAAGCACTCTATATTGCGCACTTGTCCTAAAAAATTGACAGACTTTCGCCGGGAAATGGCAGAGAAATTTCAGAGTTTAGGAAAAAAGGGGTTGGAGCTTCCTGGATGCTCCCGCAACCTGTGGCTGTCTGTACACACCTCTTTGGTGTACTCCTGACTCGTGCGCATGCTCAGTCCATCGGACTGTCGTTGACACGGCCCAGTTTGGGACGGGATTTTGGTCAAAGTGTGGTCCAAACGTCGGCAAAGTTGGAGGTCGAAAAATGTTCCGACGAACTTCAAATTTTGCATGCTCCAAGCACTCTATATTGCGCACTTGTCCTAAAAAATTGACAGACTTTCGCCGGGAAATGGCAGAGAAATTTCAGAGTTTAGGAAAAAAGGGGTTGGAGCTTCCTGGATGCTCCCGCAACCTGTGGCTGTCTGTACACACCTCTTTGGTGTACTCCTGACTCGTGCGCATGCTCAGTCTATCGGACTGTCGTTGACACGGCCCAGTTTGGGACGGGATTTTGGTCAAAGTGTGGTCCAAACGTCGGCAAATTTGGAGGTCGAAAAATGTTCCGACGAACTTCAAATTTTGCATGCTCCAAGCACTCTATATTGCGCACTTGTCCTAAAAAATTGACAGACTTTCGCCGGGAAATGGCAGAGAAATTTCAGAGTTTAGGAAAAAAGGGGTTGGAGCTTCCTGGATGCTCCCGCAACCTGTGGCTGTCTGTACACACCTCTTTGGTGTACTCCTGACTCGTGCGCATGCTCAGTCTATCGGACTGTCGTTGACACGGCCCAGTTTGGGACGGGATTTTGGTCAAAGTGTGGTCCAAACGTCGGCAAATTTGGAGGTCGAAAAATGTTCCGACGAACTTCAAATTTTGCCTGCTCCAAGCACTCTATATTGCGCACTTGTCCTAAAAAATTGACAGACTTTCGCCGGGAAATGGCAGAGAAATTTCAGAGTTTAGGAAAAAAGGGGTTGGAGCTTCCTGGATGCTCTCGCAACCTGTGGCTGTCTGTACACACCTCTTTGGTGTACTCCTGACTCGTGCGCATGCTCAGTCCATCGGACTGTCGTTGACACGGCCCAGTTTGGGACGGGATTTTGGTCAAAGTGTGGTCCAAACGTCGGCAAATTTGGAGGTCGAAAAATGTTCCGACGAACTTCAAATTTTGCATGCTCCAAGCACTCTATATTGCGCACTTGTCCTAAAAAATTGACAGACTTTCGCCGGGAAATGGCAGAGAAATTTCAGAGTTTAGGAAAAAAAGGGGTTGGAGCTTCCTGGATGCTCCCGCAACCTGTGGCTGTCTGTACACACCTCTTTGGTGTACTCCTGACTCGTGCGCATGCTCAGTCCATCGGACTGTCGTTGACACGGCCCAGTTTGGGACGGGATTTTGGTCAAAGTGTGGTCCAAACGTCGGCAAATTTGGAGGTCGAAAAATGTTCCGACGAACTTCAAATTTTGCATGCTCCAAGCACTCTATATTGCGCACTTGTCCTAAAAAATTGACAGACTTTCGCCGGGAAATGGCAGAGAAATTTCAGAGTTTAGGAAAAAAGGGGTTGGAGCTTCCTGGATGCTCCCGCAACCTGTGGCTGTCTGTACACACCTCTTTGGTGTACTCCTGACACGTGCGCATGCTCAGTCCATCGGACTGTCGTTGACACGGCCCAGTTTGGGACGGGATTTTGGTCAAAGTGTGGTCCAAACGTCGGCAAATTTGGAGGTCGAAAAATGTTCCGACGAACTTCAAATTTTGCATGCTCCAAGCACTATATATTGCGCACTTGTCCTAAAAAATTGACAGACTTTCGCCGGGAAATGGCAGAGAAATTTCAGAGTTTAGGAAAAAAGGGGGTTGGAGCTTCCTGGATGCTCCCGCAACCTGTGGCTGTCTGTACACACCTCTTTGGTGTACTCCTGACTCGTGCGCATGCTCAGTCCATCGGACTGTCGTTGACACGGCCCAGTTTGGGACGGGATTTTGGTCAAAGTGTGGTCCAAACGTCGGCAAATTTGGAGGTCGAAAAATGTTCCGACGAACTTCAAATTTTGCATGCTCCAAGCACTCTATATTGCGCACTTGTCCTAAAAAATTGACAGACTTTCGCCGGGAAATGGCAGAGAAATTTCAGAGTTTAGGAAAAAAGGGGTTGGAGCTTCCTGGATGCTCCCGCAACCTGTGGCTGTCTGTACACACCTCTTTGGTGTACTCCTGACTCGTGCGCATGCTCAGTCCATCGGACTGTCGTTGACACGGCCCAGTTTGGGACGGGATTTTGGTCAAAGTGTGGTCCAAACGTCGGCAAATTTGGAGGTCGAAAAATGTTCCGACGAACTTCAAATTTTGCATGCTCCAAGCACTCTATATTGCGCACTTGTCCTAAAAAATTGACAGACTTTCGCCGGGAAATGGCAGAGAAATTTCAGAGTTTAGGAAAAAAGGGGTTGGAGCTTCCTGGATGCTCCCGCAACCTGTGGCTGTCTGTACACACCTCTTTGGTGTACTCCTGACTCGTGCGCATGCTCAGTCTATCGGACTGTCGTTGACACGGCCCAGTTTGGGACGGGATTTTGGTCAAAGTGTGGTCCAAACGTCGGCAAATTTGGAGGTCGAAAAATGTTCCGACGAACTTCAAATTTTGCCTGCTCCAAGCACTCTATATTGCGCACTTGTCCTAAAAAATTGACAGACTTTCGCCGGGAAATGGCAGAGAAATTTCAGAGTTTAGGAAAAAAGGGGTTGGAGCTTCCTGGATGCTCCCGCAACCTGTGGCTGTCTGTACACACCTCTTTGGTGTACTCCTGACTCGTGCGCATGCTCAGTCCATCGGACTGTCGTTGACACGGCCCAGTTTGGGACGGGATTTTGGTCAAAGTGTGGTCCAAACGTCGGCAAATTTGGAGGTCGAAAAATGTTCCGACGAACTTCAAATTTTGCATGCTCCAAGCACTCTATATTGCGCACTTGTCCTAAAAAATTGACAGACTTTCGCCGGGAAATGGCAGAGAAATTTCAGAGTTTAGGAAAAAAGGGGTTGGAGCTTCCTGGATGCTCCCGCAACCTGTGGCTGTCTGTACACACCTCTTTGGTGTACTCCTGACTCGTGCGCATGCTCAGTCCATCGGACTGCTCTTTGGGACGGGATTTTGGTCAAAGTGTGGTCCAAACGTCGGCAAATTTGGAGGTCGAAAAATGTTCCGAAGAACTTCAAATTTTGCATGCTCCAAGCACTCTATATTGCGCACTTGTCCTAAAAAATTGACAGACTTTCGCCGGGAAATGGCAGAGAAATTTCAGAGTTTAGGAAAAAAGGGGTTGGAGCTTCCTGGATGCTCCCGCAACCTGTGGCTGTCTGTACACACCTCTTTGGTGTACTCCTGACTCGTGCGCATGCTCAGTCCATCGGACTGTCGTTGACACGGCCCAGTTTGGGACGGGATTTTGGTAAAAGTGTGGTCCAAACGTCGGCAAATTTGGAGGTCGAAAAATGTTCCGACGAACTTCAAATTTTGCATGCTCCAAGCACTCTATATTGCGCACTTGTCCTAAAAAATTGACAGACTTTCGCCGGGAAATGGCAGAGAAATTTCAGAGTTTAGGAAAAAAGGGGTTGGAGCTTCCTGGATGCTCCCGCAACCTGTGGCTGTCTGTACACACCTCTTTGGTGTACTCCTGACTCGTGCGCATGCTCAGTCCATCGGACTGTCGTTGACACGGCCCAGTTTGGGACGGGATTTTGGTCAAAGTGTGGTCCAAACGTCGGCAAATTTGGAGGTCGAAAAATGTTCCGACGAACTTCAAATTTTGCATGCTCCAAGCACTATATATTGCGCACTTGTCCTAAAAAATTGACAGACTTTCGCCGGGAAATGGCAGAGAAATTTCAGAGTTTAGGAAAAAAGGGGTTGGAGCTTCCTGGATGCTCCCGCAACCTGTGGCTGTCTGTACACACCTCTTTGGTGTACTCCTGACTCGTGCGCATGCTCAGTCCATCGGACTGTCGTTGACACGGCCCAGTTTGGGACGGGATTTTGGTCAAAGTGTGGTCCAAACGTCGGCAAATTTGGAGGTCGAAAAATGTTCCGACGAACTTCAAATTTTGCATGCTCCAAGCACTCTATATTGCGCACTTGTCCTAAAAAATTGACAGACTTTCGCCGGGAAATGGCAGAGAAATTTCAGAGTTTAGGAAAAAAGGGGTTGGAGCTTCCTGGATGCTCCCGCAACCTGTGGCTGTCTGTACACACCTCTTTGGTGTACTCCTGACTCGTGCGCATGCTCAGTCCATCGGACTGTCGTTGACACGGCCCAGTTTGGGACGGGATTTTGGTCAAAGTGTGGTCCAAACGTCGGCAAAGTTGGAGGTCGAAAAATGTTCCGACGAACTTCAAATTTTGCATGCTCCAAGCACTCTATATTGCGCACTTGTCCTAAAAAATTGACAGACTTTCGCCGGGAAATGGCAGAGAAATTTCAGAGTTTAGGAAAAAAGGGGTTGGAGCTTCCTGGATGCTCCCGCAACCTGTGGCTGTCTGTACACACCTCTTTGGTGTACTCCTGACTCGTGCGCATGCTCAGTCCTATCGGACTGTCGTTGACACGGCCCAGTTTGGGACGGGATTTTGGTCAAAGTGTGGTCCAAACGTCGGCAAATTTGGAGGTCGAAAAATGTTCCGACGAACTTCAAATTTTGCATGCTCCAAGCACTCTATATTGCGCACTTGTCCTAAAAAATTGACAGACTTTCGCCGGGAAATGGCAGAGAAATTTCAGAGTTTAGGAAAAAAAGGGGTTGGAGCTTCCTGGATGCTCCCGCAACCTGTGGCTGTCTGTACACACCTCTTTGGTGTACTCCTGACTCGTGCGCATGCTCAGTCTATCGGACTGTCGTTGACACGGCCCAGTTTGGGACGGGATTTTGGTCAAAGTGTGGTCCAAACGTCGGCAAATTTGGAGGTCGAAAAATGTTCCGACGAACTTCAATTTTGCCTGCTCCAAGCACTCTATATTGCGCACTTGTCCTAAAAAATTGACAGACTTTCGCCGGGAAATGGCAGAGAAATTTCAGAGTTTAGGAAAAAAGGGGTTGGAGCTTCCTGGATGCTCCCGCAACCTGTGGCTGTCTGTACACACCTCTTTGGTGTACTCCTGACTCGTGCGCATGCTCAGTCCATCGGACTGTCGTTGACACGGCCCAGTTTGGGACGGGATTTTGGTCAAAGTGTGGTCCAAACGTCGGCAAATTTGGAGGTCGAAAAATGTTCCGACGAACTTCAAATTTTGCATGCTCCAAGCACTCTATATTGCGCACTTGTCCTAAAAAATTGACAGACTTTCGCCGGGAAATGGCAGAGAAATTTCAGAGTTTAGGAAAAAAGGGGTTGGAGCTTCCTGGATGCTCCCGCAACCTGTGGCTGTCTGTACACACCTCTTTGGTGTACTCCTGACTCGTGCGCATGCTCAGTCCATCGGACTGTCTTTGGGACGGGATTTTGGTCAAAGTGTGGTCCAAACGTCGGCAAATTTGGAGGTCGAAAATGTTCCGAAGAACTTCAAATTTGCATGCTCCAAGCACTCTATATTGCGCACTTGTCCTAAAAAATTGACAGACTTTCGCCGGGAAATGGCAGAGAAATTTCAGAGTTTAGGAAAAAAGGGGTTGGAGCTTCCTGGATGCTCCCGCAACCTGTGGCTGTCTGTACACACCTCTTTGGTGTACTCCTGACTCGTGCGCATGCTCAGTCCATCGGACTGTCGTTGACACGGCCCAGTTTGGGACGGGATTTTGGTCAAAGTGTGGTCCAAACGTCGGCAAATTTGGAGGTCGAAAAATGTTCCGACGAACTTCAAATTTTGCATGCTCCAAGCACTCTATATTGCGCACTTGTCCTAAAAAATTGACAGACTTTCGCCGGGAAATGGCAGAGAAATTTCAGAGTTTAGGAAAAAAGGGGTTGGAGCTTCCTGGATGCTCCCGCAACCTGTGGCTGTCTGTACACACCTCTTTGGTGTACTCCTGACTCGTGCGCATGCTCAGTCCATCGGACTGTCGTTGACACGGCCCAGTTTGGGACGGGATTTTGGTCAAAGTGTGGTCCAAACGTCGGCAAATTTGGAGGTCGAAAAATGTTCCGACGAACTTCAAATTTTGCATGCTCCAAGCACTCTATATTGCGCACTTGTCCTAAAAAATTGACAGACTTTCGCCGGGAAATGGCAGAGAAATTTCAGAGTTTAGGAAAAAAGGGGTTGGAGCTTCCTGGATGCTCCCGCAACCTGTGGCTGTCTGTACACACCTCTTTGGTGTACTCCTGACTCGTGCGCATGCTCAGTCCATCGGACTGTCGTTGACACGGCCCAGTTTGGGACGGGATTTTGGTCAAAGTGTGGTCCAAACGTCGGCAAATTTGGAGGTCGAAAAATGTTCCGACGAACTTCAAATTTTGCATGCTCCAAGCACTCTATATTGCGCACTTGTCCTAAAAAATTGACAGACTTTCGCCGGGAAATGGCAGAGAAATTTCAGAGTTTAGGAAAAAAGGGGTTGGAGCTTCCTGGATGCTCCCGCAACCTGTGGCTGTCTGTACACACCTCTTTGGTGTACTCCTGACTCGTGCGCATGCTCAGTCCATCGGACTGTCGTTGACACGGCCCAGTTTGGGACGGGATTTTGGTCAAAGTGTGGTCCAAACGTCGGCAAATTTGGAGGTCGAAAAATGTTCCGACGAACTTCAAATTTTGCATGCTCCAAGCACTCTATATTGCGCACTTGTCCTAAAAAATTGACAGACTTTCGCCGGGAAATGGCAGAGAAATTTCAGAGTTTAGGAAAAAAGGGGTTGGAGCTTCCTGGATGCTCCCGCAACCTGTGGCTGTCTGTACACACCTCTTTGGTGTACTCCTGACTCGTGCGCATGCTCAGTCCATCGGACTGTCGTTGACACGGCCCAGTTTGGGACGGGATTTTGGTCAAAGTGTGGTCCAAACGTCGGCAAATTTGGAGGTCGAAAAATGTTCCGACGAACTTCAAATTTTGCATGCTCCAAGCACTCTATATTGCGCACTTGTCCTAAAAAATTGACAGACTTTCGCCGGGAAATGGCAGAGAAATTTCAGAGTTTAGGAAAAAAGGGGTTGGAGCTTCCTGGATGCTCCCGCAACCTGTGGCTGTCTGTACACACCTCTTTGGTGTACTCCTGACTCGTGCGCATGCTCAGTCCATCGGACTGTCGTTGACACGGCCCAGTTTGGGACGGGATTTTGGTCAAAGTGTGGTCCAAACGTCGGCAAATTTGGAGGTCGAAAAATGTTCCGACGAACTTCAAATTTTGCATGCTCCAAGCACTCTATATTGCGCACTTGTCCTAAAAAATTGACAGACTTTCGCCGGGAAATGGCAGAGAAATTTCAGAGTTTAGGAAAAAAGGGGTTGGAGCTTCCTGGATGCTCCCGCAACCTGTGGCTGTCTGTACACACCTCTTTGGTGTACTCCTGACTCGTGCGCATGCTCAGTCCATCGGACTGTCGTTGACACGGCCCAGTTTGGGACGGGATTTTGGTCAAAGTGTGGTCCAAACGTCGGCAAATTTGGAGGTCGAAAAATGTTCCGACGAACTTCAAATTTTGCATGCTCCAAGCACTCTATATTGCGCACTTGTCCTAAAAAATTGACAGACTTTCGCCGGGAAATGGCAGAGAAATTTCAGAGTTTAGGAAAAAAGGGGTTGGAGCTTCCTGGATGCTCCCGCAACCTGTGGCTGTCTGTACACACCTCTTTGGTGTACTCCTGACTCGTGCGCATGCTCAGTCCATCGGACTGTCGTTGACACGGCCCAGTTTGGGACGGGATTTTGGTCAAAGTGTGGTCCAAACGTCGGCAAATTTGGAGGTCGAAAAATGTTCCGACGAACTTCAAATTTTGCATGCTCCAAGCACTCTATATTGCGCACTTGTCCTAAAAATTGACAGACTTTCGCCGGGAAATGGCAGAGAAATTTCAGAGTTTAGGAAAAAAGGGGTTGGAGCTTCCTGGATGCTCCCGCAACCTGTGGCTGTCTGTACACACCTCTTTGGTGTACTCCTGACTCGTGCGCATGCTCAGTCCATCGGACTGTCGTTGACACGGCCCAGTTTGGGACGGGATTTTGGTCAAAGTGTGGTCCAAACGTCGGCAAATTTGGAGGTCGAAAAATGTTCCGACGAACTTCAAATTTTGCATGCTCCAAGCACTCTATATTGCGCACTTGTCCTAAAAAATTGACAGACTTTCGCCGGGAAATGGCAGAGAAATTTCAGAGTTTAGGAAAAAAGGGGTTGGAGCTTCCTGGATGCTCCCGCAACCTGTGGCTGTCTGTACACACCTCTTTGGTGTACTCCTGACTCGTGCGCATGCTCAGTCCATCGGACTGTCGTTGACACGGCCCAGTTTGGGACGGGATTTTGGTCAAAGTGTGGTCCAAACGTCGGCAAATTTGGAGGTCGAAAAATGTTCCGACGAACTTCAAATTTTGCATGCTCCAAGCACTCTATATTGCGCACTTGTCCTAAAAAATTGACAGACTTTCGCCGGAGAAATGGCAGAGAAATTTCAGAGTTTAGGAAAAAAGGGGTTGGAGCTTCCTGGATGCTCCCGCAACCTGTGGCTGTCTGTACACACCTCTTTGGTGTACTCCTGACTCGTGCGCATGCTCAGTCCATCGGACTGTCGTTGACACGGCCCAGTTTGGGACGGGATTTTGGTCAAAGTGTGGTCCAAACGTCGGCAAATTTGGAGGTCGAAAAATGTTCCGACGAACTTCAAATTTTGCATGCTCCAAGCACTCTATATTGCGCACTTGTCCTAAAAAATTGACAGACTTTCGCCGGGAAATGGCAGAGAAATTTCAGAGTTTAGGAAAAAAGGGGTGGAGCTTCCTGGATGCTCCCGCAACCTGTGGCTGTCTGTACACACCTCTTTGGTGTACTCCTGACTCGTGCGCATGCTCAGTCCATCGGACTGTCGTTGACACGGCCCAGTTTGGGACGGGATTTTGGTCAAAGTGTGGTCCAAACGTCGGCAAATTTGGAGGTCGAAAAATGTTCCGACGAACTTCAAATTTTGCATGCTCCAAGCACTCTATATTGCGCACTTGTCCTAAAAAATTGACAGACTTTCGCCGGGAAATGGCAGAGAAATTTCAGAGTTTAGGAAAAAAGGGGTTGGAGCTTCCTGGATGCTCCCGCAACCTGTGGCTGTCTGTACACACCTCTTTGGTGTACTCCTGACTCGTGCGCATGCTCAGTCCATCGGACTGTCGTTGACACGGCCCAGTTTGGGACGGGATTTTGGTCAAAGTGTGGTCCAAACGTCGGCAAATTTGGAGGTCGAAAAATGTTCCGACGAACTTCAAATTTTGCATGCTCCAAGCACTCTATATTGCGCACTTGTCCTAAAAAATTGACAGACTTTCGCCGGGAAATGGCAGAGAAATTTCAGAGTTTAGGAAAAAAGGGGTTGGAGCTTCCTGGATGCTCCCGCAACCTGTGGCTGTCTGTACACACCTCTTTGGTGTACTCCTGACTCGTGCGCATGCTCAGTCCATCGGACTGTCGTTGACACGGCCCAGTTTGGGACGGGATTTTGGTCAAAGTGTGGTCCAAACGTCGGCAAATTTGGAGGTCGAAAAATGTTCCGACGAACTTCAAATTTTGCATGCTCCAAGCACTCTATATTGCGCACTTGTCCTAAAAAATTGACAGACTTTCGCCGGGAAATGGCAGAGAAATTTCAGAGTTTAGGAAAAAAGGGGTTGGAGCTTCCTGGATGCTCCCGCAACCTGTGGCTGTCTGTACACACCTCTTTGGTGTACTCCTGACTCGTGCGCATGCTCAGTCCATCGGACTGTCGTTGACACGGCCCAGTTTGGGACGGGATTTTGGTCAAAGTGTGGTCCAAACGTCGGCAAATTTGGAGGTCGAAAAATGTTCCGACGAACTTCAAATTTTGCATGCTCCAAGCACTCTATATTGCGCACTTGTCCTAAAAAATTGACAGACTTTCGCCGGGAAATGGCAGAGAAATTTCAGAGTTTAGGAAAAAAGGGGTTGGAGCTTCCTGGATGCTCCCGCAACCTGTGGCTGTCTGTACACACCTCTTTGGTGTACTCCTGACTCGTGCGCATGCTCAGTCCATCGGACTGTCGTTGACACGGCCCAGTTTGGGACGGGATTTTGGTCAAAGTGTGGTCCAAACGTCGGCAAATTTGGAGGTCGAAAAATGTTCCGACGAACTTCAAATTTTGCATGCTCCAAGCACTCTATATTGCGCACTTGTCCTAAAAAATTGACAGACTTTCGCCGGGAAATGGCAGAGAAATTTCAGAGTTTAGGAAAAAAGGGGTTGGAGCTTCCTGGATGCTCCCGCAACCTGTGGCTGTCTGTACACACCTCTTTGGTGTACTCCTGACTCGTGCGCATGCTCAGTCCATCGGACTGTCGTTGACACGGCCCAGTTTGGGACGGGATTTTGGTCAAAGTGTGGTCCAAACGTCGGCAAATTTGGAGGTCGAAAAATGTTCCGACGAACTTCAAATTTTGCATGCTCCAAGCACTCTATATTGCGCACTTGTCCTAAAAAATTGACAGACTTTCGCCGGGAAATGGCAGAGAAATTTCAGAGTTTAGGAAAAAAGGGGTTGGAGCTTCCTGGATGCTCCCGCAACCTGTGGCTGTCTGTACACACCTCTTTGGTGTACTCCTGACTCGTGCGCATGCTCAGTCCATCGGACTGTCGTTGACACGGCCCAGTTTGGGACGGGATTTTGGTCAAAGTGTGGTCCAAACGTCGGCAAATTTGGAGGTCGAAAAATGTTCCGACGAACTTCAAATTTTGCATGCTCCAAGCACTCTATATTGCGCACTTGTCCTAAAAAATTGACAGACTTTCGCCGGGAAATGGCAGAGAAATTTCAGAGTTTAGGAAAAAAGGGGTTGGAGCTTCCTGGATGCTCCCGCAACCTGTGGCTGTCTGTACACACCTCTTTGGTGTACTCCTGACTCGTGCGCATGCTCAGTCCATCGGACTGTCGTTGACACGGCCCAGTTTGGGACGGGATTTTGGTCAAAGTGTGGTCCAAACGTCGGCAAATTTGGAGGTCGAAAAATGTTCCGACGAACTTCAAATTTTGCATGCTCCAAGCACTCTATATTGCGCACTTGTCCTAAAAAATTGACAGACTTTCGCCGGGAAATGGCAGAGAAATTTCAGAGTTTAGGAAAAAAGGGGTTGGAGCTTCCTGGATGCTCCCGCAACCTGTGGCTGTCTGTACACACCTCTTTGGTGTACTCCTGACTCGTGCGCATGCTCAGTCCATCGGACTGTCGTTGACACGGCCCAGTTTGGGACGGGATTTTGGTCAAAGTGTGGTCCAAACGTCGGCAAATTTGGAGGTCGAAAAATGTTCCGACGAACTTCAAATTTTGCATGCTCCAAGCACTCTATATTGCGCACTTGTCCTAAAAAATTGACAGACTTTCGCCGGGAAATGGCAGAGAAATTTCAGAGTTTAGGAAAAAAGGGGTTGGAGCTTCCTGGATGCTCCCGCAACCTGTGGCTGTCTGTACACACCTCTTTGGTGTACTCCTGACTCGTGCGCATGCTCAGTCCATCGGACTGTCGTTGACACGGCCCAGTTTGGGACGGGATTTTGGTCAAAGTGTGGTCCAAACGTCGGCAAATTTGGAGGTCGAAAAATGTTCCGACGAACTTCAAATTTTGCATGCTCCAAGCACTCTATATTGCGCACTTGTCCTAAAAAATTGACAGACTTTCGCCGGGAAATGGCAGAGAAATTTCAGAGTTTAGGAAAAAAGGGGTTGGAGCTTCCTGGATGCTCCCGCAACCTGTGGCTGTCTGTACACACCTCTTTGGTGTACTCCTGACTCGTGCGCATGCTCAGTCCATCGGACTGTCGTTGACACGGCCCAGTTTGGGACGGGATTTTGGTCAAAGTGTGGTCCAAACGTCGGCAAATTTGGAGGTCGAAAAATGTTCCGACGAACTTCAAATTTTGCATGCTCCAAGCACTCTATATTGCGCACTTGTCCTAAAAAATTGACAGACTTTCGCCGGGAAATGGCAGAGAAATTTCAGAGTTTAGGAAAAAAGGGGTTGGAGCTTCCTGGATGCTCCCGCAACCTGTGGCTGTCTGTACACACCTCTTTGGTGTACTCCTGACTCGTGCGCATGCTCAGTCCATCGGACTGTCGTTGACACGGCCCAGTTTGGGACGGGATTTTGGTCAAAGTGTGGTCCAAACGTCGGCAAATTTGGAGGTCGAAAAATGTTCCGACGAACTTCAAATTTTGCATGCTCCAAGCACTCTATATTGCGCACTTGTCCTAAAAAATTGACAGACTTTCGCCGGGAAATGGCAGAGAAATTTCAGAGTTTAGGAAAAAAGGGGTTGGAGCTTCCTGGATGCTCCCGCAACCTGTGGCTGTCTGTACACACCTCTTTGGTGTACTCCTGACTCGTGCGCATGCTCAGTCCATCGGACTGTCGTTGACACGGCCCAGTTTGGGACGGGATTTTGGTCAAAGTGTGGTCCAAACGTCGGCAAATTTGGAGGTCGAAAAATGTTCCGACGAACTTCAAATTTTGCATGCTCCAAGCACTCTATATTGCGCACTTGTCCTAAAAAATTGACAGACTTTCGCCGGGAAATGGCAGAGAAATTTCAGAGTTTAGGAAAAAAGGGGTTGGAGCTTCCTGGATGCTCCCGCAACCTGTGGCTGTCTGTACACACCTCTTTGGTGTACTCCTGACTCGTGCGCATGCTCAGTCCATCGGACTGTCGTTGACACGGCCCAGTTTGGGACGGGATTTTGGTCAAAGTGTGGTCCAAACGTCGGCAAATTTGGAGGTCGAAAAATGTTCCGACGAACTTCAAATTTTGCATGCTCCAAGCACTCTATATTGCGCACTTGTCCTAAAAAATTGACAGACTTTCGCCGGGAAATGGCAGAGAAATTTCAGAGTTTAGGAAAAAAGGGGTTGGAGCTTCCTGGATGCTCCCGCAACCTGTGGCTGTCTGTACACACCTCTTTGGTGTACTCCTGACTCGTGCGCATGCTCAGTCCATCGGACTGTCGTTGACACGGCCCAGTTTGGGACGGGATTTTGGTCAAAGTGTGGTCCAAACGTCGGCAAATTTGGAGGTCGAAAAATGTTCCGACGAACTTCAAATTTTGCATGCTCCAAGCACTCTATATTGCGCACTTGTCCTAAAAAATTGACAGACTTTCGCCGGGAAATGGCAGAGAAATTTCAGAGTTTAGGAAAAAAGGGGTTGGAGCTTCCTGGATGCTCCCGCAACCTGTGGCTGTCTGTACACACCTCTTTGGTGTACTCCTGACTCGTGCGCATGCTCAGTCCATCGGACTGTCGTTGACACGGCCCAGTTTGGGACGGGATTTTGGTCAAAGTGTGGTCCAAACGTCGGCAAATTTGGAGGTCGAAAAATGTTCCGACGAACTTCAAATTTTGCATGCTCCAAGCACTCTATATTGCGCACTTGTCCTAAAAAATTGACAGACTTTCGCCGGGAAATGGCAGAGAAATTTCAGAGTTTAGGAAAAAAGGGGTTGGAGCTTCCTGGATGCTCCCGCAACCTGTGGCTGTCTGTACACACCTCTTTGGTGTACTCCTGACTCGTGCGCATGCTCAGTCCATCGGACTGTCGTTGACACGGCCCAGTTTGGGACGGGATTTTGGTCAAAGTGTGGTCCAAACGTCGGCAAATTTGGAGGTCGAAAAATGTTCCGACGAACTTCAAATTTTGCATGCTCCAAGCACTCTATATTGCGCACTTGTCCTAAAAAATTGACAGACTTTCGCCGGGAAATGGCAGAGAAATTTCAGAGTTTAGGAAAAAAGGGGTTGGAGCTTCCTGGATGCTCCCGCAACCTGTGGCTGTCTGTACACACCTCTTTGGTGTACTCCTGACTCGTGCGCATGCTCAGTCCATCGGACTGTCGTTGACACGGCCCAGTTTGGGACGGGATTTTGGTCAAAGTGTGGTCCAAACGTCGGCAAATTTGGAGGTCGAAAAATGTTCCGACGAACTTCAAATTTTGCATGCTCCAAGCACTCTATATTGCGCACTTGTCCTAAAAAATTGACAGACTTTCGCCGGGAAATGGCAGAGAAATTTCAGAGTTTAGGAAAAAAGGGGTTGGAGCTTCCTGGATGCTCCCGCAACCTGTGGCTGTCTGTACACACCTCTTTGGTGTACTCCTGACTCGTGCGCATGCTCAGTCCATCGGACTGTCGTTGACACGGCCCAGTTTGGGACGGGATTTTGGTCAAAGTGTGGTCCAAACGTCGGCAAATTTGGAGGTCGAAAAATGTTCCGACGAACTTCAAATTTTGCATGCTCCAAGCACTCTATATTGCGCACTTGTCCTAAAAAATTGACAGACTTTCGCCGGGAAATGGCAGAGAAATTTCAGAGTTTAGGAAAAAAGGGGTTGGAGCTTCCTGGATGCTCCCGCAACCTGTGGCTGTCTGTACACACCTCTTTGGTGTACTCCTGACTCGTGCGCATGCTCAGTCCATCGGACTGTCGTTGACACGGCCCAGTTTGGGACGGGATTTTGGTCAAAGTGTGGTCCAAACGTCGGCAAATTTGGAGGTCGAAAAATGTTCCGACGAACTTCAAATTTTGCATGCTCCAAGCACTCTATATTGCGCACTTGTCCTAAAAAATTGACAGACTTTCGCCGGGAAATGGCAGAGAAATTTCAGAGTTTAGGAAAAAAGGGGTTGGAGCTTCCTGGATGCTCCCGCAACCTGTGGCTGTCTGTACACACCTCTTTGGTGTACTCCTGACTCGTGCGCATGCTCAGTCCATCGGACTGTCGTTGACACGGCCCAGTTTGGGACGGGATTTTGGTCAAAGTGTGGTCCAAACGTCGGCAAATTTGGAGGTCGAAAAATGTTCCGACGAACTTCAAATTTTGCATGCTCCAAGCACTCTATATTGCGCACTTGTCCTAAAAAATTGACAGACTTTCGCCGGGAAATGGCAGAGAAATTTCAGAGTTTAGGAAAAAAGGGGTTGGAGCTTCCTGGATGCTCCCGCAACCTGTGGCTGTCTGTACACACCTCTTTGGTGTACTCCTGACTCGTGCGCATGCTCAGTCCATCGGACTGTCGTTGACACGGCCCAGTTTGGGACGGGATTTTGGTCAAAGTGTGGTCCAAACGTCGGCAAATTTGGAGGTCGAAAAATGTTCCGACGAACTTCAAATTTTGCATGCTCCAAGCACTCTATATTGCGCACTTGTCCTAAAAAATTGACAGACTTTCGCCGGGAAATGGCAGAGAAATTTCAGAGTTTAGGAAAAAAGGGGTTGGAGCTTCCTGGATGCTCCCGCAACCTGTGGCTGTCTGTACACACCTCTTTGGTGTACTCCTGACTCGTGCGCATGCTCAGTCCATCGGACTGTCGTTGACACGGCCCAGTTTGGGACGGGATTTTGGTCAAAGTGTGGTCCAAACGTCGGCAAATTTGGAGGTCGAAAAATGTTCCGACGAACTTCAAATTTTGCATGCTCCAAGCACTCTATATTGCGCACTTGTCCTAAAAAATTGACAGACTTTCGCCGGGAAATGGCAGAGAAATTTCAGAGTTTAGGAAAAAAGGGGTTGGAGCTTCCTGGATGCTCCCGCAACCTGTGGCTGTCTGTACACACCTCTTTGGTGTACTCCTGACTCGTGCGCATGCTCAGTCCATCGGACTGTCGTTGACACGGCCCAGTTTGGGACGGGATTTTGGTCAAAGTGTGGTCCAAACGTCGGCAAATTTGGAGGTCGAAAAATGTTCCGACGAACTTCAAATTTTGCATGCTCCAAGCACTCTATATTGCGCACTTGTCCTAAAAAATTGACAGACTTTCGCCGGGAAATGGCAGAGAAATTTCAGAGTTTAGGAAAAAAGGGGTTGGAGCTTCCTGGATGCTCCCGCAACCTGTGGCTGTCTGTACACACCTCTTTGGTGTACTCCTGACTCGTGCGCATGCTCAGTCCATCGGACTGTCGTTGACACGGCCCAGTTTGGGACGGGATTTTGGTCAAAGTGTGGTCCAAACGTCGGCAAATTTGGAGGTCGAAAAATGTTCCGACGAACTTCAAATTTTGCATGCTCCAAGCACTCTATATTGCGCACTTGTCCTAAAAAATTGACAGACTTTCGCCGGGAAATGGCAGAGAAATTTCAGAGTTTAGGAAAAAAGGGGTTGGAGCTTCCTGGATGCTCCCGCAACCTGTGGCTGTCTGTACACACCTCTTTGGTGTACTCCTGACTCGTGCGCATGCTCAGTCCATCGGACTGTCGTTGACACGGCCCAGTTTGGGACGGGATTTTGGTCAAAGTGTGGTCCAAACGTCGGCAAATTTGGAGGTCGAAAAATGTTCCGACGAACTTCAAATTTTGCATGCTCCAAGCACTCTATATTGCGCACTTGTCCTAAAAAATTGACAGACTTTCGCCGGGAAATGGCAGAGAAATTTCAGAGTTTAGGAAAAAAGGGGTTGGAGCTTCCTGGATGCTCCCGCAACCTGTGGCTGTCTGTACACACCTCTTTGGTGTACTCCTGACTCGTGCGCATGCTCAGTCCATCGGACTGTCGTTGACACGGCCCAGTTTGGGACGGGATTTTGGTCAAAGTGTGGTCCAAACGTCGGCAAATTTGGAGGTCGAAAAATGTTCCGACGAACTTCAAATTTTGCATGCTCCAAGCACTCTATATTGCGCACTTGTCCTAAAAAATTGACAGACTTTCGCCGGGAAATGGCAGAGAAATTTCAGAGTTTAGGAAAAAAGGGGTTGGAGCTTCCTGGATGCTCCCGCAACCTGTGGCTGTCTGTACACACCTCTTTGGTGTACTCCTGACTCGTGCGCATGCTCAGTCCATCGGACTGTCGTTGACACGGCCCAGTTTGGGACGGGATTTTGGTCAAAGTGTGGTCCAAACGTCGGCAAATTTGGAGGTCGAAAAATGTTCCGACGAACTTCAAATTTTGCATGCTCCAAGCACTCTATATTGCGCACTTGTCCTAAAAAATTGACAGACTTTCGCCGGGAAATGGCAGAGAAATTTCAGAGTTTAGGAAAAAAGGGGTTGGAGCTTCCTGGATGCTCCTGCAACCTGTGGCTGTCTGTACACACCTCTTTGGTGTACTCCTGACTCGTGCGCATGCTCAGTCCATCGGACTGTCGTTGACACGGCCCAGTTTGGGACGGGATTTTGGTCAAAGTGTGGTCCAAACGTCGGCAAATTTGGAGGTCGAAAAATGTTCCGACGAACTTCAAATTTTGCATGCTCCAAGCACTCTATATTGCGCACTTGTCCTAAAAAATTGACAGACTTTCGCCGGGAAATGGCAGAGAAATTTCAGAGTTTAGGAAAAAAGGGGTTGGAGCTTCCTGGATGCTCCCGCAACCTGTGGCTGTCTGTACACACCTCTTTGGTGTACTCCTGACTCGTGCGCATGCTCAGTCCATCGGACTGTCGTTGACACGGCCCAGTTTGGGACGGGATTTTGGTCAAAGTGTGGTCCAAACGTCGGCAAATTTGGAGGTCGAAAAATGTTCCGACGAACTTCAAATTTTGCATGCTCCAAGCACTCTATATTGCGCACTTGTCCTAAAAAATTGACAGACTTTCGCCGGGAAATGGCAGAGAAATTTCAGAGTTTAGGAAAAAAGGGGTTGGAGCTTCCTGGATGCTCCCGCAACCTGTGGCTGTCTGTACACACCTCTTTGGTGTACTCCTGACTCGTGCGCATGCTCAGTCCATCGGACTGTCGTTGACACGGCCCAGTTTGGGACGGGATTTTGGTCAAAGTGTGGTCCAAACGTCGGCAAATTTGGAGGTCGAAAAATGTTCCGACGAACTTCAAATTTTGCATGCTCCAAGCACTCTATATTGCGCACTTGTCCTAAAAAATTGACAGACTTTCGCCGGGAAATGGCAGAGAAATTTCAGAGTTTAGGAAAAAAGGGGTTGGAGCTTCCTGGATGCTCCCGCAACCTGTGGCTGTCTGTACACACCTCTTTGGTGTACTCCTGACTCGTGCGCATGCTCAGTCCATCGGACTGTCGTTGACACGGCCCAGTTTGGGACGGGATTTTGGTCAAAGTGTGGTCCAAACGTCGGCAAATTTGGAGGTCGAAAAATGTTCCGACGAACTTCAAATTTTGCATGCTCCAAGCACTCTATATTGCGCACTTGTCCTAAAAAATTGACAGACTTTCGCCGGGAAATGGCAGAGAAATTTCAGAGTTTAGGAAAAAAGGGGTTGGAGCTTCCTGGATGCTCCCGCAACCTGTGGCTGTCTGTACACACCTCTTTGGTGTACTCCTGACTCGTGCGCATGCTCAGTCCATCGGACTGTCGTTGACACGGCCCAGTTTGGGACGGGATTTTGGTCAAAGTGTGGTCCAAACGTCGGCAAATTTGGAGGTCGAAAAATGTTCCGACGAACTTCAAATTTTGCATGCTCCAAGCACTCTATATTGCGCACTTGTCCTAAAAAATTGACAGACTTTCGCCGGGAAATGGCAGAGAAATTTCAGAGTTTAGGAAAAAAGGGGTTGGAGCTTCCTGGATGCTCCCGCAACCTGTGGCTGTCTGTACACACCTCTTTGGTGTACTCCTGACTCGTGCGCATGCTCAGTCCATCGGACTGTCGTTGACACGGCCCAGTTTGGGACGGGATTTTGGTCAAAGTGTGGTCCAAACGTCGGCAAATTTGGAGGTCGAAAAATGTTCCGACGAACTTCAAATTTTGCATGCTCCAAGCACTCTATATTGCGCACTTGTCCTAAAAAATTGACAGACTTTCGCCGGGAAATGGCAGAGAAATTTCAGAGTTTAGGAAAAAAGGGGTTGGAGCTTCCTGGATGCTCCCGCAACCTGTGGCTGTCTGTACACACCTCTTTGGTGTACTCCTGACTCGTGCGCATGCTCAGTCCATCGGACTGTCGTTGACACGGCCCAGTTTGGGACGGGATTTTGGTCAAAGTGTGGTCCAAACGTCGGCAAATTTGGAGGTCGAAAAATGTTCCGACGAACTTCAAATTTTGCATGCTCCAAGCACTCTATATTGCGCACTTGTCCTAAAAAATTGACAGACTTTCGCCGGGAAATGGCAGAGAAATTTCAGAGTTTAGGAAAAAAGGGGTTGGAGCTTCCTGGATGCTCCCGCAACCTGTGGCTGTCTGTACACACCTCTTTGGTGTACTCCTGACTCGTGCGCATGCTCAGTCCATCGGACTGTCGTTGACACGGCCCAGTTTGGGACGGGATTTTGGTCAAAGTGTGGTCCAAACGTCGGCAAATTTGGAGGTCGAAAAATGTTCCGACGAACTTCAAATTTTGCATGCTCCAAGCACTCTATATTGCGCACTTGTCCTAAAAAATTGACAGACTTTCGCCGGGAAATGGCAGAGAAATTTCAGAGTTTAGGAAAAAAGGGGTTGGAGCTTCCTGGATGCTCCCGCAACCTGTGGCTGTCTGTACACACCTCTTTGGTGTACTCCTGACTCGTGCGCATGCTCAGTCCATCGGACTGTCGTTGACACGGCCCAGTTTGGGACGGGATTTTGGTCAAAGTGTGGTCCAAACGTCGGCAAATTTGGAGGTCGAAAAATGTTCCGACGAACTTCAAATTTTGCATGCTCCAAGCACTCTATATTGCGCACTTGTCCTAAAAAATTGACAGACTTTCGCCGGGAAATGGCAGAGAAATTTCAGAGTTTAGGAAAAAAGGGGTTGGAGCTTCCTGGATGCTCCCGCAACCTGTGGCTGTCTGTACACACCTCTTTGGTGTACTCCTGACTCGTGCGCATGCTCAGTCCATCGGACTGTCGTTGACACGGCCCAGTTTGGGACGGGATTTTGGTCAAAGTGTGGTCCAAACGTCGGCAAATTTGGAGGTCGAAAAATGTTCCGACGAACTTCAAATTTTGCATGCTCCAAGCACTCTATATTGCGCACTTGTCCTAAAAAATTGACAGACTTTCGCCGGGAAATGGCAGAGAAATTTCAGAGTTTAGGAAAAAAGGGGTTGGAGCTTCCTGGATGCTCCCGCAACCTGTGGCTGTCTGTACACACCTCTTTGGTGTACTCCTGACTCGTGCGCATGCTCAGTCCATCGGACTGTCGTTGACACGGCCCAGTTTGGGACGGGATTTTGGTCAAAGTGTGGTCCAAACGTCGGCAAATTTGGAGGTCGAAAAATGTTCCGACGAACTTCAAATTTTGCATGCTCCAAGCACTCTATATTGCGCACTTGTCCTAAAAAATTGACAGACTTTCGCCGGGAAATGGCAGAGAAATTTCAGAGTTTAGGAAAAAAGGGGTTGGAGCTTCCTGGATGCTCCCGCAACCTGTGGCTGTCTGTACACACCTCTTTGGTGTACTCCTGACTCGTGCGCATGCTCAGTCCATCGGACTGTCGTTGACACGGCCCAGTTTGGGACGGGATTTTGGTCAAAGTGTGGTCCAAACGTCGGCAAATTTGGAGGTCGAAAAATGTTCCGACGAACTTCAAATTTTGCATGCTCCAAGCACTCTATATTGCGCACTTGTCCTAAAAAATTGACAGACTTTCGCCGGGAAATGGCAGAGAAATTTCAGAGTTTAGGAAAAAAGGGGTTGGAGCTTCCTGGATGCTCCCGCAACCTGTGGCTGTCTGTACACACCTCTTTGGTGTACTCCTGACTCGTGCGCATGCTCAGTCCATCGGACTGTCGTTGACACGGCCCAGTTTGGGACGGGATTTTGGTCAAAGTGTGGTCCAAACGTCGGCAAATTTGGAGGTCGAAAAATGTTCCGACGAACTTCAAATTTTGCATGCTCCAAGCACTCTATATTGCGCACTTGTCCTAAAAAATTGACAGACTTTCGCCGGGAAATGGCAGAGAAATTTCAGAGTTTAGGAAAAAAGGGGTTGGAGCTTCCTGGATGCTCCCGCAACCTGTGGCTGTCTGTACACACCTCTTTGGTGTACTCCTGACTCGTGCGCATGCTCAGTCCATCGGACTGTCGTTGACACGGCCCAGTTTGGGACGGGATTTTGGTCAAAGTGTGGTCCAAACGTCGGCAAATTTGGAGGTCGAAAAATGTTCCGACGAACTTCAAATTTTGCATGCTCCAAGCACTCTATATTGCGCACTTGTCCTAAAAAATTGACAGACTTTCGCCGGGAAATGGCAGAGAAATTTCAGAGTTTAGGAAAAAAGGGGTTGGAGCTTCCTGGATGCTCCCGCAACCTGTGGCTGTCTGTACACACCTCTTTGGTGTACTCCTGACTCGTGCGCATGCTCAGTCCATCGGACTGTCGTTGACACGGCCCAGTTTGGGACGGGATTTTGGTCAAAGTGTGGTCCAAACGTCGGCAAATTTGGAGGTCGAAAAATGTTCCGACGAACTTCAAATTTTGCATGCTCCAAGCACTCTATATTGCGCACTTGTCCTAAAAAATTGACAGACTTTCGCCGGGAAATGGCAGAGAAATTTCAGAGTTTAGGAAAAAAGGGGTTGGAGCTTCCTGGATGCTCCCGCAACCTGTGGCTGTCTGTACACACCTCTTTGGTGTACTCCTGACTCGTGCGCATGCTCAGTCCATCGGACTGTCGTTGACACGGCCCAGTTTGGGACGGGATTTTGGTCAAAGTGTGGTCCAAACGTCGGCAAATTTGGAGGTCGAAAAATGTTCCGACGAACTTCAAATTTTGCATGCTCCAAGCACTCTATATTGCGCACTTGTCCTAAAAAATTGACAGACTTTCGCCGGGAAATGGCAGAGAAATTTCAGAGTTTAGGAAAAAAGGGGTTGGAGCTTCCTGGATGCTCCCGCAACCTGTGGCTGTCTGTACACACCTCTTTGGTGTACTCCTGACTCGTGCGCATGCTCAGTCCATCGGACTGTCGTTGACACGGCCCAGTTTGGGACGGGATTTTGGTCAAAGTGTGGTCCAAACGTCGGCAAATTTGGAGGTCGAAAAATGTTCCGACGAACTTCAAATTTTGCATGCTCCAAGCACTCTATATTGCGCACTTGTCCTAAAAAATTGACAGACTTTCGCCGGGAAATGGCAGAGAAATTTCAGAGTTTAGGAAAAAAGGGGTTGGAGCTTCCTGGATGCTCCCGCAACCTGTGGCTGTCTGTACACACCTCTTTGGTGTACTCCTGACTCGTGCGCATGCTCAGTCCATCGGACTGTCGTTGACACGGCCCAGTTTGGGACGGGATTTTGGTCAAAGTGTGGTCCAAACGTCGGCAAATTTGGAGGTCGAAAAATGTTCCGACGAACTTCAAATTTTGCATGCTCCAAGCACTCTATATTGCGCACTTGTCCTAAAAAATTGACAGACTTTCGCCGGGAAATGGCAGAGAAATTTCAGAGTTTAGGAAAAAAGGGGTTGGAGCTTCCTGGATGCTCCCGCAACCTGTGGCTGTCTGTACACACCTCTTTGGTGTACTCCTGACTCGTGCGCATGCTCAGTCCATCGGACTGTCGTTGACACGGCCCAGTTTGGGACGGGATTTTGGTCAAAGTGTGGTCCAAACGTCGGCAAATTTGGAGGTCGAAAAATGTTCCGACGAACTTCAAATTTTGCATGCTCCAAGCACTCTATATTGCGCACTTGTCCTAAAAAATTGACAGACTTTCGCCGGGAAATGGCAGAGAAATTTCAGAGTTTAGGAAAAAAGGGGTTGGAGCTTCCTGGATGCTCCCGCAACCTGTGGCTGTCTGTACACACCTCTTTGGTGTACTCCTGACTCGTGCGCATGCTCAGTCCATCGGACTGTCGTTGACACGGCCCAGTTTGGGACGGGATTTTGGTCAAAGTGTGGTCCAAACGTCGGCAAATTTGGAGGTCGAAAAATGTTCCGACGAACTTCAAATTTTGCATGCTCCAAGCACTCTATATTGCGCACTTGTCCTAAAAAATTGACAGACTTTCGCCGGGAAATGGCAGAGAAATTTCAGAGTTTAGGAAAAAAGGGGTTGGAGCTTCCTGGATGCTCCCGCAACCTGTGGCTGTCTGTACACACCTCTTTGGTGTACTCCTGACTCGTGCGCATGCTCAGTCCATCGGACTGTCGTTGACACGGCCCAGTTTGGGACGGGATTTTGGTCAAAGTGTGGTCCAAACGTCGGCAAATTTGGAGGTCGAAAAATGTTCCGACGAACTTCAAATTTTGCATGCTCCAAGCACTCTATATTGCGCACTTGTCCTAAAAAATTGACAGACTTTCGCCGGGAAATGGCAGAGAAATTTCAGAGTTTAGGAAAAAAGTGGTTGGAGCTTCCTGGATGCTCCCGCAACCTGTGGCTGTCTGTACACACCTCTTTGGTGTACTCCTGACTCGTGCGCATGCTCAGTCCATCGGACTGTCGTTGACACGGCCCAGTTTGGGACGGGATTTTGGTCAAAGTGTGGTCCAAACGTCGGCAAATTTGGAGGTCGAAAAATGTTCCGACGAACTTCAAATTTTGCATGCTCCAAGCACTCTATATTGCGCACTTGTCCTAAAAAATTGACAGACTTTCGCCGGGAAATGGCAGAGAAATTTCAGAGTTTAGGAAAAAAGGGGTTGGAGCTTCCTGGATGCTCCCGCAACCTGTGGCTGTCTGTACACACCTCTTTGGTGTACTCCTGACTCGTGCGCATGCTCAGTCCATCGGACTGTCGTTGACACGGCCCAGTTTGGGACGGGATTTTGGTCAAAGTGTGGTCCAAACGTCGGCAAATTTGGAGGTCGAAAAATGTTCCGACGAACTTCAAATTTTGCATGCTCCAAGCACTCTATATTGCGCACTTGTCCTAAAAAATTGACAGACTTTCGCCGGGAAATGGCAGAGAAATTTCAGAGTTTAGGAAAAAAGGGGTTGGAGCTTCCTGGATGCTCCGCAACCTGTGGCTGTCTGTACACACCTCTTTGGTGTACTCCTGACTCGTGCGCATGCTCAGTCCATCGGACTGTCGTTGACACGGCCCAGTTTGGGACGGGATTTTGGTCAAAGTGTGGTCCAAACGTCGGCAAATTTGGAGGTCGAAAAATGTTCCGACGAACTTCAAATTTTGCATGCTCCAAGCACTCTATATTGCGCACTTGTCCTAAAAAATTGACAGACTTTCGCCGGGAAATGGCAGAGAAATTTCAGAGTTTAGGAAAAAAGGGGTTGGAGCTTCCTGGATGCTCCCGCAACCTGTGGCTGTCTGTACACACCTCTTTGGTGTACTCCTGACTCGTGCGCATGCTCAGTCCATCGGACTGTCGTTGACACGGCCCAGTTTGGGACGGGATTTTGGTCAAAGTGTGGTCCAAACGTCGGCAAATTTGGAGGTCGAAAAATGTTCCGACGAACTTCAAATTTTGCATGCTCCAAGCACTCTATATTGCGCACTTGTCCTAAAAAATTGACAGACTTTCGCCGGGAAATGGCAGAGAAATTTCAGAGTTTAGGAAAAAAGGGGTTGGAGCTTCCTGGATGCTCCCGCAACCTGTGGCTGTCTGTACACACCTCTTTGGTGTACTCCTGACTCGTGCGCATGCTCAGTCCATCGGACTGTCGTTGACACGGCCCAGTTTGGGACGGGATTTTGGTCAAAGTGTGGTCCAAACGTCGGCAAATTTGGAGGTCGAAAAATGTTCCGACGAACTTCAAATTTTGCATGCTCCAAGCACTCTATATTGCGCACTTGTCCTAAAAAATTGACAGACTTTCGCCGGGAAATGGCAGAGAAATTTCAGAGTTTAGGAAAAAAGGGGTTGGAGCTTCCTGGATGCTCCCGCAACCTGTGGCTGTCTGTACACACCTCTTTGGTGTACTCCTGACTCGTGCGCATGCTCAGTCCATCGGACTGTCGTTGACACGGCCCAGTTTGGGACGGGATTTTGGTCAAAGTGTGGTCCAAACGTCGGCAAATTTGGAGGTCGAAAAATGTTCCGACGAACTTCAAATGTTGCATGCTCCAAGCACTCTATATTGCGCACTTGTCCTAAAAAATTGACAGACTTTCGCCGGGAAATGGCAGAGAAATGTTCAGAGTTTAGGAAAAAAGGGGTTGGAGCTTCCTGGATGCTCCCGCAACCTGTGGCTGTCTGTACACACCTCTTTGGTGTACTCCTGACTCGTGCGCATGCTCAGTCCATCGGACTGTCGTTGACACGGCCCAGTTTGGGACGGGATTTTGGTCAAAGTGTGGTCCAAACGTCGGCAAATTTGGAGGTCGAAAAATGTTCCGACGAACTTCAAATTTTGCATGCTCCAAGCACTCTATATTGCGCACTTGTCCTAAAAAATTGACAGACTTTCGCCGGGAAATGGCAGAGAAATTTCAGAGTTTAGGAAAAAAGGGGTTGGAGCTTCCTGGATGCTCTCGCAACCTGTGGCTGTCTGTACACACCTCTTTGGTGTAGTCCTGACTCGTGCGCATGCTCAGTCCATCGGACTGTCGTTGACACGGCCCAGTTTAGGACGGGATTTTGGTCAAAGTGTGGTCCAAACGTCGGCAAATTTGGAGGTCGAAAAATGTTCCGACGAACTTCAAATTTTGCATGCTCCAAGCACTCTATATTGCGCACTTGTCCTAAAAAATTGACAGACTTTCGCCGGGAAATGGCAGAGAAATTTCAGAGTTTAGGAAAAAAGGGGTTGGAGCTTCCTGGATGCTCCCGCAACCTGTGGCTGTCTGTACACACCTCTTTGGTGTACTCCTGACTCGTGCGCATGCTCAGTCCATCGGACTGTCGTTGACACGGCCCAGTTTGGGACGGGATTTTGGTCAAAGTGTGGTCCAAACGTCGGCAAATTTGGAGGTCGAAAAATGTTCCGACGAACTTCAAATTTTGCATGCTCCAAGCACTCTATATTGCGCACTTGTCCTAAAAAATTGAAAGACTTTCGCCGGGAAATGGCAGAGAAATTTCAGAGTTTAGGAAAAAAGGGGTTGGAGCTTCCTGGATGCTCCCGCAACCTGTGGCTGTCTGTACACACATCTTTGGTGTACTCCTGACTCGTGCGCATGCTCAGTCCATCGGACTGTCGTTGACACGGCCCAGTTTGGGACGGGATTTTGGTCAAAGTGTGGTCCAAACGTCGGCAAATTTGGAGGTCGAAAAATGTTCCGACGAACTTCAAATTTTGCATGCTCCAAGCACTCTATATTGCGCACTTGTCCTAAAAAATTGACAGACTTTCGCCGGGAAATGGCAGAGAAATTTCAGAGTTTAGGAAAAAAGGGGTTGGAGCTTCCTGGATGCTCCCGCAACCTGTGGCTGTCTGTACACACCTCTTTGGTGTACTCCTGACTCGTGCGCATGCTCAGTCCATCGGACTGTCGTTGACACGGCCCAGTTTGGGACGGGATTTTGGTCAAAGTGTGGTCCAAACGTCGGCAAATTTGGAGGTCGAAAAATGTTCCGACGAACTTCAAATTTTGCATGCTCCAAGCACTCTATATTGCGCACTTGTCCTAAAAAATTGACAGACTTTCGCCGGGAAATGGCAGAGAAATTTCAGAGTTTAGGAAAAAAGGGGTTGGAGCTTCCTGGATGCTCCCGCAACCTGTGGCTGTCTGTACACACCTCTTTGGTGTACTCCTGACTCGTGCGCATGCTCAGTCCATCGGACTGTCGTTGACACGGCCCAGTTTGGGACGGGATTTTGGTCAAAGTGTGGTCCAAACGTCGGCAAATTTGGAGGTCGAAAAATGTTCCGACGAACTTCAAATTTTGCATGCTCCAAGCACTCTATATTGCGCACTTGTCCTAAAAAATTGACAGACTTTCGCCGGGAAATGGCAGAGAAATTTCAGAGTTTAGGAAAAAAGGGGTTGGAGCTTCCTGGATGCTCCCGCAACCTGTGGCTGTCTGTACACACCTCTTTGGTGTACTCCTGACTCGTGCGCATGCTCAGTCCATCGGACTGTCGTTGACACGGCCCAGTTTGGGACGGGATTTTGGTCAAAGTGTGGTCCAAACGTCGGCAAATTTGGAGGTCGAAAAATGTTCCGACGAACTTCAAATTTTGCATGCTCCAAGCACTCTATATTGCGCACTTGTCCTAAAAAATTGACAGACTTTCGCCGGGAAATGGCAGAGAAATTTCAGAGTTTAGGAAAAAAGGGGTTGGAGCTTCCTGGATGCTCCCGCAACCTGTGGCTGTCTGTACACACCTCTTTGGTGTACTCCTGACTCGTGCGCATGCTCAGTCCATCGGACTGTCGTTGACACGGCCCAGTTTGGGACGGGATTTTGGTCAAAGTGTGGTCCAAACGTCGGCAAATTTGGAGGTCGAAAAATGTTCCGACGAACTTCAAATTTTGCATGCTCCAAGCACTCTATATTGCGCACTTGTCCTAAAAAATTGACAGACTTTCGCCGGGAAATGGCAGAGAAATTTCAGAGTTTAGGAAAAAAGGGGTTGGAGCTTCCTGGATGCTCCCGCAACCTGTGGCTGTCTGTACACACCTCTTTGGTGTACTCCTGACTCGTGCGCATGCTCAGTCCATCGGACTGTCGTTGACACGGCCCAGTTTGGGACGGGATTTTGGTCAAAGTGTGGTCCAAACGTCGGCAAATTTGGAGGTCGAAAAATGTTCCGACGAACTTCAAATTTTGCATGCTCCAAGCACTCTATATTGCGCACTTGTCCTAAAAAATTGACAGACTTTCGCCGGGAAATGGCAGAGAAATTTCAGAGTTTAGGAAAAAAGGGGTTGGAGCTTCCTGGATGCTCCCGCAACCTGTGGCTGTCTGTACACACCTCTTTGGTGTACTCCTGACTCGTGCGCATGCTCAGTCCATCGGACTGTCGTTGACACGGCCCAGTTTGGGACGGGATTTTGGTCAAAGTGTGGTCCAAACGTCGGCAAATTTGGAGGTCGAAAAATGTTCCGACGAACTTCAAATTTTGCATGCTCCAAGCACTCTATATTGCGCACTTGTCCTAAAAAATTGACAGACTTTCGCCGGGAAATGGCAGAGAAATTTCAGAGTTTAGGAAAAAAGGGGTTGGAGCTTCCTGGATGCTCCCGCAACCTGTGGCTGTCTGTACACACCTCTTTGGTGTACTCCTGACTCGTGCGCATGCTCAGTCCATCGGACTGTCGTTGACACGGCCCAGTTTGGGACGGGATTTTGGTCAAAGTGTGGTCCAAACGTCGGCAAATTTGGAGGTCGAAAAATGTTCCGACGAACTTCAAATTTTGCATGCTCCAAGCACTCTATATTGCGCACTTGTCCTAAAAAATTGACAGACTTTCGCCGGGAAATGGCAGAGAAATTTCAGAGTTTAGGAAAAAAGGGGTTGGAGCTTCCTGGATGCTCCCGCAACCTGTGGCTGTCTGTACACACCTCTTTGGTGTACTCCTGACTCGTGCGCATGCTCAGTCCATCGGACTGTCGTTGACACGGCCCAGTTTGGGACGGGATTTTGGTCAAAGTGTGGTCCAAACGTCGGCAAATTTGGAGGTCGAAAAATGTTCCGACGAACTTCAAATTTTGCATGCTCCAAGCACTCTATATTGCGCACTTGTCCTAAAAAATTGAAAGACTTTCGCCGGGAAATGGCAGAGAAATTTCAGAGTTTAGGAAAAAAGGGGTTGGAGCTTCCTGGATGCTCCCGCAACCTGTGGCTGTCTGTACACACCTCTTTGGTGTACTCCTGACTCGTGCGCATGCTCAGTCCATCGGACTGTCGTTGACACGGCCCAGTTTGGGACGGGATTTTGGTCAAAGTGTGGTCCAAACGTCGGCAAATTTGGAGGTCGAAAAATGTTCCGACGAACTTCAAATTTTGCATGCTCCAAGCACTCTATATTGCGCACTTGTCCTAAAAAATTGACAGACTTTCGCCGGGAAATGGCAGAGAAATTTCAGAGTTTAGGAAAAAAGGGGTTGGAGCTTCCTGGATGCTCCCGCAACCTGTGGCTGTCTGTACACACCTCTTTGGTGTACTCCTGACTCGTGCGCATGCTCAGTCCATCGGACTGTCGTTGACACGGCCCAGTTTGGGACGGGATTTTGGTCAAAGTGTGGTCCAAACGTCGGCAAATTTGGAGGTCGAAAAATGTTCCGACGAACTTCAAATTTTGCATGCTCCAAGCACTCTATATTGCGCACTTGTCCTAAAAAATTGACAGACTTTCGCCGGGAAATGGCAGAGAAATTTCAGAGTTTAGGAAAAAAGGGGTTGGAGCTTCCTGGATGCTCCCGCAACCTGTGGCTGTCTGTACACACCTCTTTGGTGTACTCCTGACTCGTGCGCATGCTCAGTCCATCGGACTGTCGTTGACACGGCCCAGTTTGGGACGGGATTTTGGTCAAAGTGTGGTCCAAACGTCGGCAAATTTGGAGGTCGAAAAATGTTCCGACGAACTTCAAATTTTGCATGCTCCAAGCACTCTATATTGCGCACTTGTCCTAAAAAATTGACAGACTTTCGCCGGGAAATGGCAGAGAAATTTCAGAGTTTAGGAAAAAAGGGGTTGGAGCTTCCTGGATGCTCCCGCAACCTGTGGCTGTCTGTACACACCTCTTTGGTGTACTCCTGACTCGTGCGCATGCTCAGTCCATCGGACTGTCGTTGACACGGCCCAGTTTGGGACGGGATTTTGGTCAAAGTGTGGTCCAAACGTCGGCAAATTTGGAGGTCGAAAAATGTTCCGACGAACTTCAAATTTTGCATGCTCCAAGCACTCTATATTGCGCACTTGTCCTAAAAAATTGACAGACTTTCGCCGGGAAATGGCAGAGAAATTTCAGAGTTTAGGAAAAAAGGGGTTGGAGCTTCCTGGATGCTCCCGCAACCTGTGGCTGTCTGTACACACCTCTTTGGTGTACTCCTGACTCGTGCGCATGCTCAGTCCATCGGACTGTCGTTGACACGGCCTAGTTTGGGACGGGATTTTGGTCAAAGTGTGGTCCAAACGTCGGCAAATTTTGAGGTCGAAAAATGTTCCGACGAACTTCAAATTTTGCATGCTCCAAGCACTCTATATTGCGCACTTGTCCTAAAAATTGACAGACTTTCGCCGGGAAATGGCAGAGAAATTTCAGAGTTTAGGAAAAAAGGGGTTGGAGCTTCCTGGATGCTCCCGCAACCTGTGGCTGTCTGTACACACCTCTTTGGTGTACTCCTGACTCGTGCGCATGCTCAGTCCATCGGATTGTCGTTGACACGGCCCAGTTTGGGACGGGATTTTGGTCAAAGTGTGGTCCAAACGTCGGCAAATTTGGAGGTCGAAAAATGTTCCGACGAACTTCAAATTTTGCATGCTCCAAGCACTCTATATTGCGCACTTGTCCTAAAAAATTGACAGACTTTCGCCGGGAAATGGCAGAGAAATTTCAGAGTTTAGGAAAAAAGGGGTTGGAGCTTCCTGGATGCTCCCGCAACCTGTGGCTGTCTGTACACACCTCTTTGGTGTACTCCTGACTCGTGCGCATGCTCAGTCCATCGGACTGTCGTTGACACGGCCCAGTTTGGGACGGGATTTTGGTCAAAGTGTGGTCCAAACGTCGGCAAATTTGGAGGTCGAAAAATGTTCCGACGAACTTCAAATTTTGCATGCTCCAAGCACTCTATATTGCGCACTTGTCCTAAAAAATTGACAGACTTTCGCCGGAAAATGGCAGAGAAATTTCAGAGTTTAGGAAAAAAGGGGTTGGAGCTTCCTGGATGCTCCCGCAACCTGTGGCTGTCTGTACACACCTCTTTGGTGTACTCCTGACTCGTGCGCATGCTCAGTCCATCGGACTGTCGTTGACACGGCCCAGTTTGGGACGGGATTTTGGTCAAAGTGTGGTCCAAACGTCGGCAAATTTGGAGGTCGAAAAATGTTCCGACGAAATTCAAATTTTGCATGCTCCAAGCACTCTATATTGCGCACTTGTCCTAAAAAATTGACAGACTTTCGCCGGAAAATGGCAGAGAAATTTCAGAGTTTAGGAAAAAAGGGGTTGGAGCTTCCTGGATGCTCCCGCAACCTGTGGCTGTCTGTACACACCTCTTTGGTGTACTCCTGACTCGTGCGCATGCTCAGTCCATCGGACTGTCGTTGACACGGCCCAGTTTGGACGGGATTTTGGTCAAAGTGTGGTCCAAACGTCGGCAAATTTGGAGGTCGAAAAATGTTCCGACGAACTTCAAATTGTGCATGCTCCAAGCACTCTATATTGCGCACTTGTCCTAAAAAATTGACAGACTTTCGCCGGGAAATGGCAGAGAAATTTCAGAGTTTAGGAAAAAAGGGGTTGGAGCTTCCTGGATGCTCCCGCAACCTGTGGCTGTCTGTACACACATCTTTGGTGTACTCCTGACTCGTGCGCATGCTCAGTCCATCGGACTGTCGTTGACACGGCCCAGTTTGGGACGGGATTTTGGTCAAAGTGTGGTCCAAACGTCGGCAAATTTGGAGGTCGAAAAATGTTCCGACGAACTTCAAATTTTGCATGCTCCAAGCACTCTATATTGCGCACTTGTCCTAAAAAATTGACAGACTTTCGCCGGGAAATGGCAGAGAAATTTCAGAGTTTAGGAAAAAAGGGGTTGGAGCTTCCTGGATGCTCCCGCAACCTGTGGCTGTCTGTACACACCTCTTTGGTGTACTCCTGACTCGTGCGCATGCTCAGTCCATCGGACTGTCGTTGACACGGCCCAGTTTGGGACGGGATTTTGGTCAAAGTGTGGTCCAAACGTCGGCAAATTTGGAGGTCGAAAAATGTTCCGACGAACTTCAAATTTTGCATGCTCCAAGCACTCTATATTGCGCACTTGTCCTAAAAAATTGACAGACTTTCGCCGGGAAATGGCAGAGAAATTTCAGAGTTTAGGAAAAAAGGGGTTGGAGCTTCTTGGATGCTCCCGCAACCTGTGGCTGTCTGTACACACCTCTTTGGTGTACTCCTGACTCGTGCGCATGCTCAGTCCATCGGACTGTCGTTGACACGGCCCAGTTTGGGACGGGATTTTGGTCAAAGTGTGGTCCAAACGTCGGCAAATTTGGAGGTCGAAAAATGTTCCGACGAACTTCAAATTGTGCATGCTCCAAGCACTCTATATTGCGCACTTGTCCTAAAAAATTGACAGACTTTCGCCGGGAAATGGCAGAGAAATTTCAGAGTTTAGGAAAAAAGGGGTTGGAGCTTCCTGGATGCTCCCGCAACCTGTGGCTGTCTGTACACACCTCTTTGGTGTACTCCTGACTCGTGCGCATGCTCAGTCCATCGGACTGTCGTTGACACGGCCCAGTTTGGGACGGGATTTTGGTCAAAGTGTGGTCCAAACGTCGGCAAATTTGGAGGTCGAAAAATGTTCCGACGAACTTCAAATTTTGCATGCTCCAAGCACTCTATATTGCGCACTTGTCCTAAAAAATTGACAGACTTTCGCCGGGAAATGGCAGAGAAATTTCAGAGTTTAGGAAAAAAGGGGTTGGAGCTTCCTGGATGCTCCCGCAACCTGTGGCTGTCTGTACACACCTCTTTGGTGTACTCCTGACTCGTGCGCATGCTCAGTCCATCGGACTGTCGTTGACACGGCCTAGTTTGGGACGGGATTTTGGTCAAAGTGTGGTCCAAACGTCGGCAAATTTTGAGGTCGAAAAATGTTCCGACGAACTTCAAATTTTGCATGCTCCAAGCACTCTATATTGCGCACTTGTCCTAAAAAATTGACAGACTTTCGCCGGGAAATGGCAGATAAATTTCAGAGTTTAGGAAAAAAGGGGTTGGAGCTTCCTGGATGCTCCCGCAACCTGTGGCTGTCTGTACACACCTCTTTGGTGTACTCCTGACTCGTGCGCATGCTCAGTCCATCGGACTGTCGTTGACACGGCCCAGTTTGGGACGGGATTTTGGTCAAAGTGTGGTCCAAACGTCGGCAAATTTGGAGGTCGAAAAATGTTCCGACGAACTTCAAATTTTGCATGCTCCAAGCACTCTATATTGCGCACTTGTCCTAAAAAATTGACAGACTTTCGCCGGGAAATGGCAGAGAAATTTCAGAGTTTAGGAAAAAAGGGGTTGGAGCTTCCTGGATGCTCCCGCAACTTGTGGCTGTCTGTACACACCTCTTTGGTGTACTCCTGACTCGTGCGCATGCTCAGTCCATCGGACTGTCGTTGACACGGCCCAGTTTGGGACGGGATTTTGGTCAAAGTGTGGTCCAAACGTCGGCAAATTTGGAGGTCGAAAAATGTTCCGACGAACTTCAAATTTTGCATGCTCCAAGCACTCTATATTGCGCACTTGTCCTAAAAAATTGACAGACTTTCGCCGGGAAATGGCAGAGAAATTTCAGAGTTTAGGAAAAAAGTGGTTGGAGCTTCCTGGATGCTCCCGCAACCTGTGGCTGTCTGTACACACCTCTTTGGTGTACTCCTGACTCGTGCGCATGCTCAGTCCATCGGACTGTCGTTGACACGGCCCAGTTTGGGACGGGATTTTGGTCAAAGTGTGGTCCAAACGTCGGCAAATTTGGAGGTCGAAAAATGTTCCGACGAACTTCAAATTGTGCATGCTCCAAGCACTCTATATTGCGCACTTGTCCTAAAAAATTGACAGACTTTCGCCGGGAAATGGCAGAGAAATTTCAGAGTTTAGGAAAAAAGGGGTTGGAGCTTCCTGGATGCTCCCGCAACCTGTGGCTGTCTGTACACACATCTTTGGTGTACTCCTGACTCGTGCGCATGCTCAGTCCATCGGACTGTCGTTGACACGGCCCAGTTTGGGACGGGATTTTGGTCAAAGTGTGGTCCAAACGTCGGCAAATTTGGAGGTCGAAAAATGTTCCGACGAACTTCAAATTTTGCATGCTCCAAGCACTCTATATTGCGCACTTGTCCTAAAAAATTGACAGACTTTCGCCGGGAAATGGCAGAGAAATTTCAGAGTTTAGGAAAAAAGGGGTTGGAGCTTCCTGGATGCTCCCGCAACCTGTGGCTGTCTGTACACACCTCTTTGGTGTACTCCTGACTCGTGCGCATGCTCAGTCCATCGGACTGTCGTTGACACGGCCCAGTTTGGGACGGGATTTTGGTCAAAGTGTGGTCCAAACGTCGGCAAATTTGGAGGTCGAAAAATGTTCCGACGAACTTCAAATTTTGCATGCTCCAAGCACTCTATATTGCGCACTTGTCCTAAAAAATTGACAGACTTTCGCCGGGAAATGGCAGAGAAATTTCAGAGTTTAGGAAAAAAGTGGTTGGAGCTTCCTGGATGCTCCCGCAACCTGTGGCTGTCTGTACACACCTCTTTGGTGTACTCCTGACTCGTGCGCATGCTCAGTCCATCGGACTGTCGTTGACACGGCCCAGTTTGGGACGGGATTTTGGTCAAAGTGTGGTCCAAACGTCGGCAAATTTGGAGGTCGAAAAATGTTCCGACGAACTTCAAATTGTGCATGCTCCAAGCACTCTATATTGCGCACTTGTCCTAAAAAATTGACAGACTTTCGCCGGGAAATGGCAGAGAAATTTCAGAGTTTAGGAAAAAAGGGGTTGGAGCTTCCTGGATGCTCCCGCAACCTGTGGCTGTCTGTACACACATCTTTGGTGTACTCCTGACTCGTGCGCATGCTCAGTCCATCGGACTGTCGTTGACACGGCCCAGTTTGGGACGGGATTTTGGTCAAAGTGTGGTCCAAACGTCGGCAAATTTGGAGGTCGAAAAATGTTCCGACGAACTTCAAATTTTGCATGCTCCAAGCACTCTATATTGCGCACTTGTCCTAAAAAATTGACAGACTTTCGCCGGGAAATGGCAGAGAAATTTCAGAGTTTAGGAAAAAAGGGGTTGGAGCTTCCTGGATGCTCCCGCAACCTGTGGCTGTCTGTACACACCTCTTTGGTGTACTCCTGACTCGTGCGCATGCTCAGTCCATCGGACTGTCGTTGACACGGCCCAGTTTGGGACGGGATTTTGGTCAAAGTGTGGTCCAAACGTCGTCAAATTTGGAGGTCGAAAAATGTTCCGACGAACTTCAAATTTTGCATGCTCCAAGCACTCTATATTGCGCACTTGTCCTAAAAAATTGACAGACTTTCGCCGGGAAATGGCAGAGAAATTTCAGAGTTTAGGAAAAAAGGGGTTGGAGCTTCCTGGATGCTCCCGCAACCTGTGGCTGTCTGTACACACCTCTTTGGTGTACTCCTGACTCGTGCGCATGCTCAGTCCATCGGACTGTCGTTGACACGGCCCAGTTTGGGACGGGATTTTGGTCAAAGTGTGGTCCAAACGTCGGCAAATTTGAAGGTCGAAAAATGTTCCGACGAACTTCAAATTTTGCATGCTCCAAGCACTCTATATTGCGCACTTGTCCTAAAAAATTGACAGACTTTCGCCGGGAAATGGCAGAGAAATTTCAGAGTTTAGGAAAAAAAGGGGTTGGAGCTTCCTGGATGCTCCCGCAACCTGTGGCTGTCTGTACACACCTCTTTGGTGTACTCCTGACTCGTGCGCATGCTCAGTCCATCGGACTGTCGTTGACACGGCCCAGTTTGGGACGGGATTTTGGTCAAAGTGTGGTCCAAACGTCGGCAAATTTGGAGGTCGAAAAATGTTCCGACGAACTTCAAATTTTGCATGCTCCAAGCACTCTATATTGCGCACTTGTCCTAAAAAATTGACAGACTTTCGCCGGGAAATGGCAGAGAAATTTCAGAGTTTAGGAAAAAAGGGGTTGGAGCTTCCTGGATGCTCCCGCAACCTGTGGCTGTCTGTACACACCTCTTTGGTGTACTCCTGACTCGTGCGCATGCTCAGTCCATCGGACTGTCGTTGACACGGCCCAGTTTGGGACGGGATTTTGGTCAAAGTGTGGTCCAAACGTCGGCAAATTTGGAGGTCGAAAAATGTTCCGACGAACTTCAAATTTTGCATGCTCCAAGCACTCTATATTGCGCACTTGTCCTAAAAAATTGACAGACTTTCGCCGGGAAATGGCGGAGAAATTTCAGAGTTTAGGAAAAAAGGGGTTGGAGCTTCCTGGATGCTCCCGCAACCTGTGGCTGTCTGTACACACCTCTTTGGTGTACTCCTGACTCGTGCGCATGCTCAGTCCATCGGACTGTCGTTGACACGGCCCAGTTTGGGACGGGATTTTGGTCAAAGTGTGGTCCAAACGTCGGCAAATTTGGAGGTCGAAAAATGTTCCGACGAACTTCAAATTGTGCATGCTCCAAGCACTCTATATTGCGCACTTGTCCTAAAAAATTGACAGACTTTCGCCGGGAAATGGCAGAGAAATTTCAGAGTTTAGGAAAAAAGGGGTTGGAGCTTCCTGGATGCTCCCGCAACCTGTGGCTGTCTGTACACACCTCTTTGGTGTACTCCTGACTCGTGCGCATGCTCAGTCCATCGGACTGTCGTTGACACGGCCCAGTTTGGGACGGGATTTTGGTCAAAGTGTGGTCCAAACGTCGGCAAATTTTGAGGTCGAAAAATGTTCCGACGAACTTCAAATTTTGCATTCTCCAAGCACTCTATATTGCGCACTTGTCCTAAAAAATTGACAGACTTTCGCCGGGAAATGGCAGAGAAATTTCAGAGTTTAGGAAAAAAGGGGTTGGAGCTTCCTGGATGCTCCCGCAACCTGTGGCTGTCTGTACACACCTCTTTGGTGTACTCCTGACTCGTGCGCATGCTCAGTCCATCGGACTGTCGTTGACACGGCCCAGTTTGGGACGGGATTTTGGTCAAAGTGTGGTCCAAACGTCGGCAAATTTGGAGGTCGAAAAATGTTCCGACGAACTTCAAATTTTGCATGCTCCAAGCACTCTATATTGCGCACTTGTCCTAAAAAATTGACAGACTTTCGCCGGGAAATGGCAGAGAAATTTCAGAGTTTAGGAAAAAAGGGGTTGGAGCTTCCTGGATGCTCCC